>PVKP010015735.1:0-49772 GCA_004027715.1 Plecturocebus donacophilus | reverse complement strand
GCTGCCCTTAGCATTTTCTCCTTCATTTCAACCCTGGTGAATCTGACGATTATGTGCCTTGGGGTTGCTCTTCTTGAGGAATATCTTTGTGGTGTTCTCTGTATTTCCTGGACTTGAATATTGGCCTGCCTTGCTAGGTTGGGGAAGTTTTCCTGGATAATATCCTGAAGAGTATTTTCCAGTTTGGATTCATTCTCTTTGTCACATTCAGGTACACCTATCAAACGTAGATTAGATCTTTTCACATAGTCCCATATTTCTTGGAGACTTTGTTCATTCATTTTTCCCCTTTTTTCTGTCATCTTGCCTTCTCGTTTTATTTCATTGAGTTGATCTTCGACCTCTGATATCCTTTCTTCTGCTTGGTCAATTCGGCTGTTGAAACTTGTGCATGCTTCGTGAAGTTCTCTTGTTGTGTTTTTCAGCTCCATCAATTCACTTATGTTTTCTCTAAGTTGTCCATTCTCGTTAACATTTTGTTATATCTTCTTTCAAGGTTCTTAGTTTCTTTGCATTGGGTTAGAACATGTTCTTTTAGCTCACAGAAGTTTCTTATTATCCACCTTCTGAAGCCTGACTCTGTGAGTTCATCACACTCATCCTCCGTCAAGCCTTGTTCTCTTGCTGATGAGGAGCTGCGATCCCCTGTAGAGGAGAGGCATTCTGATTTCGGATGTTCTCAGCCTTTTTGCACTGGTTTCTTCCCATTTTTGTGGATTTATCCACCTGTCGTCTTTGTAATTGCTGACTTTCAGATTGGGTCTCTGAGTGGACGTCCGGCTTGTTAGTTATTAAGTTTTTTCTGTTTCTTAGTTTTCCTTCGGGGGGCGCCCCTTCCCCACAGAGCTGGGCCTTCCCGGGTTCAGCTGTGCTCGCTCTCTCCTCAGCGCTTCCAATTGCTGCTCTCCTTGTGGGGATGGGACCAGCGGAGCCTTTGGGCACCCAGTCCCGTACACTCCACACTGAGAAGCGCCACGCCGGCCAAAAGAGTCGCGCTGGCGACCCGTGTGGCTCCTTCGCTGGGAATCTCCCAGTCTGTGGGCATCAAAAATTCGTCTGCAATTGCAGCATCCACTCGCTCTCTGCGCTTTCACTGGGAGCTACAATCCTGAGCTGCTGCTACGTGGCCATCTTGGATCTCTCTCCGCCCGGTGATGAAATTTTTTTCTGTTTCTTAGTCTTCCTTCGGCGGACGCCCGTTCCCCACAGAGCCGGACCTTCCTGGGTTCGCTGTGCTTGCTGTGAAACTCTCAGTCCTTGGCGCTTCCAATTGCTGTTTTCCTTGTGAGGATGGGACCAGCCAAGCCCATCCGTCCCGTATACTCCGCACCGGGAAGTGCCACGCTGGGGCGCCGGCAAAACGGCCGCGCCGGCCAAAAGAGTCGCGCTGACTACCCATGTGTCTCCTCTGCCGGGAATCTCCCGGTCTGTGGGCAATAAAAATTCGTTGGAAAGTGCGGCGTCCACTCGTTCTCTGCACTTTCACTGGGAGCTACATTCCTGAGCTGTTGCTAATCGGCCATCTTGGATCTCTCCTATGTTGTAACTTTTAAAATATCCTCTATTAATTTTATAATAGATAATTACTCAAATATGCTTAAAGTACATACCTAAAAACTATATCTAAACCAAAAAAAATAATTTCCTTGTACTCATAGTTAATGTGACACTGTATCTAAGAATCCTGATTAGTGTAAGGTATGCCTCAGTAACGAATAACTTATAATATCTCAGTGGTTGGTTTAATACAGTAAAAGTTTTGTTTTTCCTTATACAAAAATTGATGAGAAAGAGAAGCCCTCTTCTAAGCAGTGACATCATTAATTCTGTGGCTCTACAGCAAATCAAAGACCTAAGACTCCCCTATAAATGCTTTGGCCAGTAAGTGAAAGATTTTACTGATGGCCAATTGTCAAAAACTAAGGCACAGACCCAATCTCATGCAAGGAAATCTGGGTAACATGGCAAAACACAGAATATCTGTAAACACTCTCCAAAGATGATTTTCATTCATTATGGAAAGGATAAATTATAAGAAAAAGCAACATGGAAAAAATATGCCATGTACACTTGTATAAACCTTTTTACAAACTTTCCTATTAAATAAAAACACTTTTTGTTTTTAATGTGTAACAGTTTTATCACAATATAATTCACATGCTGTAACATTCACCCATTTAGGTTGTACAATTCAGTTGTTTTGGGTATGTCCATTGAGCTGTGCAATCATTGTCACACTCAATTTCAGAGAATTGTCATCACACTGATATTCATTAGCAATCCCTCCTCATTCATCCCAGTGCCATCTTGTAGGCAACCATTATTTCATGTTTCTATATATCTGCCTATTGCGGACATTTCATATAAATGAACTCAGACAATATGACTTCTGTGACTGGCTTCTTTCACTTAACATAACATTTTTTAAGATTCAGACATGTTTAGCATATATCAATACTTTGTTCCTTTTTTTGGCAAATAATATTATTCCATTGTATGGATATCACATGTTTTATTCGTTCCTTCATCAGTTAATGGACATTTGGATTGTTTGTTTCCATGTTTTGGCCATTCAGAAAAATGCTGCTATGAACATTCTTGTAACAAGTTTTGTGTGGACTTATGTTTTCATCTCTCTTGTATATTCCTAACTTCTAGATCATATAATAACTCTATGCTTAACCTTTTGAGAATTTGCCAGACTGTTTTCCAAAGTAGCTGTACCATTTTACATTCCCACTAATCATTATTAAAGGGTGATGATTTCTCCATGTCCTGACAAAACTTTTTATTATAATCATCCTACTGGAAGTGAGGTAGTGCTTCATTGTGGTTTGCATTTCCTTAATAACTAAAGACTTTGGGCAACGTTTCATGTGTTTATTGGTAATTCATATGTCTTTGGAGAAATGTCTATTCATATCCTTTGTTCAATTTTCAATTGGAATATGTATCTTTTTAGCATCCAGTGGTAGTAGTCTGTGTATATCCTGTACACACGTCCCCTATTAGAAACATGATTTGTAAATATTTTCTCCCATTCTATGGGTTGTCATTTGACTTTCCTTATGATATCCATTGAAGGACAGAAGTCTTTCATTTTAATTCTGATTTACTTTTGTCATTTGTTATTTTTTCTTACATCTAAGAAGGTTATCTCTCATCCAGGGCTATGGTTCTCCTACATTTCCATTGAATACTTTTAAATTTTTAGCCCTTACATTTAAGTTTATTACACATTTTTTATATAGTTCAAGGGAGGAGTCCAACTTCTTTCTATCCGATGTGAATAATCAGTCATTCCAGTATTATTTGTTGAAAAGAATATTGTCTCTTCATCGAATTTTCTGGACTCCTTTGTTGAAAAATCAATTGATCATAAATGTAATAGTTTGGTTCTAGAACCTAAATTCTATTTCACTGATCTATAATATCTCTTTTCATGACAGTCTCACAATGTTTTTATGCCTGTAGCAAGTAAATTTGATATAGAAAGTGTGACTCTTCCAAATTTGTTGTTCTTTGTCAGGATTATTTTAGTTTTTCTGGGTTCCTTGAATTTTCATGTCAGTTTTAGAATTAGCTTATCAATTTCTGCAAACAAATTTTCTTTGAAGTTTTTAACCATACCTGGGATTTTCATAAAGTTTTGTTAAATATGTAGATCACTCTTAGGAGTACTCACATTATAGTAATATTAAGTCCTCCAATTCATTAATATGAAAGGTGTTTCCATTTATTGAAGTATTCCATCATTTATTAATATTTTATTTTCACAGTTTATTTTGAACTTATTCTATTAAATGTATTCCTAAGTGTTTTATTATTTTTTTCTACTATTATAAGTGAAATTATTTTTCTAAGTTTGTTTAAGGATTTTTTTCACTGTTAATATATATAAAGACAATTTTTTGTATGTTGATCTTATTTCCTGAGAACTTGCTAAATTAATTCACTTGCTCCTATAACATTTTAGAGGACTCTGTAAAAATTTCTAGATACAAAATATTATAATTTCAAACAAGAGACAGTTTACATCTACATTCTAGTCTAGGTGCCCCTTCCTCCCTCCCTCCCTTGATTTCCCTCCTTCCCTTTCCTTTCCTTCCTTCCTTCCTTCCTTCCTTCCTTCCTTCCCTCCTTCCTTTTCTTTTTCCTTCTAATCTAACTGTACTGGTTAAAATATCCAGTAAAGTTTTGAAGAGAAGTGACAGGAATAGAATCTTTTCTTGTTCCTGATTTTAGGTGGATGACATTTATTTAATCTTTCACCATGATTTTGGCTATGGATTTTTCTCAGCTGCCCTTTATTGGGTTGAGTAAGTTCCCTTCTATTTCTATTCTTCATTTCCTGTATCCCGAGGCTCAGTTTGGTGCATGTATGTTTACAATCATATCTTTCTAATGGTTTGTCTCTTGGAGCTTTATGAGCTTTTTGAATATATGATCAAATTTGAATATATCAAATTTGAAAACTTTAACCATTAGTTTATTAAGTAGTTCTTCTACTGTTTTTTTTTTCTCTTATCTCTTCTCCTAGTACTCCTATTACGCATATGATGGTGGTAAATGATGTCATATATTCCTCTGTAGCATTATTCATTTTCTTTATTCTTTTATCTCAGTTCTTTAGATTGCATAATTTCTTTCAACTTAGCTTCATGTTTGCTGAATGTTTCATCTGTTAGCTCTAATCTATGACTATATTTTATTTCATCTACTGTACTTTTTCAACTTGTATTTGTATGTCTACCTTACCCCTTTAGCAAATCTCTAAGCTACTGCCTCAGACATGGAAGTAAGGACATGGGCCTGCTTCTCTCCGAATGACACGAGTGGTTTATGAGATGGCCATTCAGCATCAGTGGTAGCCTCTGATCTTCTTGGCTTGCTTTTTCTGAAATGGAAGAAATCTTTACCTTATTAGTGAGCTCCAGGAAAGCAACTGACCTCCCAGAATTCTCAATTTGCCATCCCTGAATTAAAGCCTCTGTCCTGTGAGTTGCGACTGGGTGGAGGAAGAGAAACCCAACTTCTTGCCTGCACCCTCCCAGAATCAGCCTCTATAATACAGACCTGGAGAGTGGGTAAGAAATGCTGGCAGTCCACCTGTCTGGTGAAGACACTGCAGTCCTTGACTGGGAGCTAAAGGAAGAAGGAGCTTGAGCTCCTTGGCCATGCCCACTGGGAATGGAGCTTCTGCCAGGCTGAGCTAGGGAGGGAGACGGAGGGAGAGGGAGGGAGCAGGATCTTTCTGAAAGGCCACAGTCTCATTCTTACCTAATTCAGTAATTTTACTTGAATAATGTGCCTTTGTGTGCTGTTTGCTCAGAGGACTAATTTCGGAGACTTTAACTGACTGTAGTTTTACAATTCTCTGCATTTATTATCATTTGCTGGGGAGTGGGCACATGGAGCTCCTCACACAGCCATTAGAATTGTTCACATTGCTTTTAATTCCAATTAATTTCTTGGAAACTCTCTTTTCTGAAGGGTCAGAAGATCAAAATCTCTCTAGAACCCTAGCCATCTCATTAAACCCAGAGGTTTACTCAGTAAAGAAGACCATTCTCATTCACAAAATACAGACGAGGAAACAGTCAAAGTCTGCTCAATTCCTGGTTGCTAGGCACTGAACTGTGTCATTTCAAAATTCAAATGTTGAAGTTCCAACCCTCAGTGTGATGCCAGTAGGAGATAGAAATGGGGCTTTTGGGAGATAACAGGTTCAGAAAAGGTCATGAGCGTGGCTCTCTAATGATGGGATTTAGCATCCTTATAAGAAGAAACACACATACTCTCTCTCTCTCCCTCTCTCCCCCATTGCCTTCCTCCCCTCAGCCGTCTTTGTCTCTCTGCCATGTGAGGACCGAGCAAGGAGGCAGCTGTCTGCCAGCCCAGAATACAGCCCTCACCAGACCATGCGGACATCCTGACTTCAAATTTCCAGCCTCCAGAACTATGGAAAAATAAATTCCTATCATTTCACCCACCTAGTCTATGGTATTTTGTATGGCATCTGATTAGACAGTGGTGCTTCTGCTTTTGGTCTTAGCGTGTGATACTGCTATTGAACAGTACTCCCACATATTGTATGGAATACCTGTTCACAGCAGGAGGTCTACTTCTGGTGACCCAGATCCTAGCATACACCAATCCTGGCATTGGGTTTCAATGTTACAGCTCATTACATTTCACTCATGCTCTGCTCAAACTCCCACGCCAGCGAAATTGACCCTAGAAAAGACTGTCAGTTACAGCAACATATTTCCCTAGACTAGACTTTTCAATTAAAATATCCAGCCCTAGTGGTGAGCCTGGGTTAGCAATGCAGATTCCTTCTCCCTCATGGTGAGCTTTTTGGGTGTTCTCAATAAATTTCCTTCCAATCAACATCAGTTTGATCAACGACCCTCTGTGAGAAAAAATTTTAAAAATTTAATTATATTAAACCTCAAAAGAAAAGGATTATTATCTCAACTTGTAGGAGGTTTATTTGCCCCAATTCAAATATCTGTACCTCCTACTTTCTGAGCCACTCTGCATTCTAGAGACCTTGGAGAGAAATTCAAGGTCACAATGTCTTACTACACAATTCTCCAGACACAATTACTTCTTACTTGTGTTTTATTTACATTTGTAAAAAGGACCATTCCAGTGACTCTTCCCTGAACAAAAAAGCCTCTTCCAAGGTGACTTGCTCTATCCATGAAGAAAGAGAGCCAATGATGTCATTTTACAGAATTGTAAGGGTTTCTTTTTTCTTTTCTTTTTCTAAGAAATCACCTTACACATTTAACAACATTTTAATTGAACGATTTGCAAAACTGAAAGTGACAAATAAATAAATTCAGTCTAAAATATAATGCAGCTCCATTTCTACTGCCTTTTATTTATTATCTCTATAAATTCTGCAAAATGAGGAACGTATTTTGGTTCTTGCCCTCATGGGTACACATGTATTTCACAAAGACACTGGTGATATATTTTGCTATACAAATCACAAGATATAGTATACACACAGAGCTCAGGTTTTTACACATTTCTCCCTGAAGGGTATTCATATTTGATAAATTGCTGATTGAAATCTGAGGCAATTAAGTTGTAATGATCTTGGCATACTCACGGATGTATTTTCTATTAAGGCAATATCAGTCCTTTTTTCCCAGCCTGTGCAGAAGACAGCCAAGTTAAGTTCACATCACATGTAATTTTTTATCTCTCAAATAATACACGGGATGCTTTAAGTCACACCGATCAGATCTGCCTGACAGCTTCTAGCTTTGTTAGACCAAGCTAAATATCTGGCTTAAAAGTTCGACTCTTTAATGTAAGTAAAAGCCATGAATGTCACAAAAGGCAAAACATGTGTCTAATATTGTGTTCATTTTTATCTAATTTTCTCTTTTTTTGAAATCATGAATACAAAATTCTACTATGCTTTACATTGTTATAATATAACAGATGAACATCTTGATTATAAAATCAAGTGTCAATATTTATAAAGCAAAGTAAGGCCATTCACTTTCCTCTTCTATTTTCACTTTCTTTTAACCCCAGAGGTAACTTTTCCCACTAGCTATTAAATTTTTGTACAGGCCTTTCTCTTCATTTCTATACACAATTTACAAAATAATGAATGAAATGTTTATGTTATTTTTTTCTCCTAGGGTAATCCTTGGGGGAAAAAATATATATAGTACATAGTATTTAATCCTGACAATCTCAGCTTCCTGGAAATTCTGTGACCTCTCAAATACCCTTTTAATAAATTATTTTTCCTGCCTAAACATCCAGAATATATTCTATCATTAGCAATAAGAACCCTGAATGACACTGGGAAATTTCTTGACTCTTTTTCCTGAGATAATATCAATGAATAATAAATTCCCTAAATTTCTGGTTATCATTAAACAAATGTGCCAAATGATAACTTAGCTGAGTACAGTACTTTTATTTCACTGTTCTTTCAGCTCAGCATTGTGCAGATGCTATTCTATGTTTACCTAAATACAGGCTTGCAGATAATGTTTTTCCTTTGTAGGTACCTTCTTCTTTCTGCCTTGAATCTTACAAGTTATTTTCTTGATTCTTAGTGTTCAGAGGTTTTATCAGGAAATTCCTAGTTTTGTGTGCCCATTCTCATCACTTCATCTTAGAATTTGAGCGTTGTCCAAGAGAAGCCTTTCTTCAGTCCTTCTTTGGGTCAGGAAAATTTTCTTTTAATTGCCCAATTTTTGTCCTTTCATCACCAGTTTATATTTCACTTTCTAGAACTTCTATTCTTTCTTACATAATTTCACTTGGCTATGTTCTTTAAATCTGTAATTTTTTCCCTTCATGATTTTGTACTTCTGTTCTATGCTCTGAGGTATCTTTTGAAACCTCTAGTTTGAGTTTGAATCTTTATTATTCTTTCCTAAAGTATAGCTACTGATCTTATTGTTATTGCTGCTACAGGGAAAGCATTTTTCAGAAGTCCAGAAGTCATTTTTGGGCTGCGCCTCAATTCCCTTAAAAACTCATATATATATCATACATATGTGATATATTACATATGTATGTAGTATGTGTATGATTCCTTCATTATATAGGTAGTATAATTCATATGCATATATATATGATATGTCTTATATATATCATACATATATGATATATTACATATGTATGTAGTATGTATATGATTCATTCATTATACAAGTAGTATAATTCATATGCATATATATGTATTATATGTGTATTCATTTCTTATTCAGTTTGTTACTTGTTTCCTCCTTTGTCTCTATTTGGCCAAACTTGTGTTGTGTTTGTTCTGACTGCACTTTTTCCTTTAGCTACTGGGCCCTTCAGATAAGATGTCAATTTTTCTTTTTTAGCTCACCCAAGCTGGTTGCTGGACTATCTCAATTGTCTTCCATGCGACAAGTGGTGGAGGTAGGCAGGGATACAGAAACAGGCAGATTGCTGTATCACTAAAGAGGATCCTTGTCCAGCTTCAGGGTGTCAGAGGATTTACCTCATCCCTTTAGCTCCTGTTTGACCACTTGGGGCCAAAACTCCAGCACATTTAACAAGGAACAGATGGCATCCTTGCCTCTAATAATTCCTAGGTCTTTGCAGAGATGCCTGGTCCTCCCTGAGGCTTGTGTTCAGGCTTGCCCATCCCACAAGGGAGAAAAGCTTTGGTCTCACTTGCTTCCTGCTCTATGGAGAGGAAAACTCATTACATGGAGGAATAAAGTGAAAAGGAACTTCCTGCATGTCGACATCCCAGAATTTCCCATAGGTTACCTTAATAATCAATATTGTAGATTTATTTTCTTTTTGATATTTTAAATTATTTGTCTTATTTTCCTGACTATCCACAAACAAAATGTAAAATAAGCAGATATGGATTAAGCAGTATGGATTCAGCTTTAACACTGATCTTTCTCCCACTCACCCTTTTTTTGCCTTTATATTTTTATGCATCCACTCCCACTGCTCATATCTATAACATCTACTCTCAACTGACAAACATGTTGGGAAATGAGCATTGTGTAAGGCGAAGATGAGTAGTACTTGAGAAACCACACCACATGTGTTCCCACATCCAAACTAGCTTCGCTTCGGCATCTAGTGTTTGAACATTTTTGTTTCTAGATTGCCAAGCCCTACATTCCACCATCACCATTCACTAGTTGAGACTGTATCACTTTAACATCTTATTATCATAAAACAGATATTCTTAAAGTAGCATGAAAGAATATCATTTTGACTCACTGATCAACAGATACTGGAAGTCATTTCTGTCATGTCAGTGCTGAACATGGGAATAAGAAAAGGATCAGTTTGAGATATGGGGGTTTTGCCTTATTATCCTGGTTTATACCTGATAATGCTTTTTTTAAAAAAATAATAACAGACAATTTAAATACAGCCTGTATCTTGTTAAGCACTCAGCTCCATCCCTGACTTTATGGGTCTCTAGAAGGCAGATTTTTTAAAATGCAACATTGTTAAAGAATTTACTAAATTTAGTCAGGAGAATGGACTCATACTGGACAGAAAAGCTATGGACTTGCTAGACACACAGAACACAGCTTTTTAGTAGCATTTAAAATATTCATAAATGTATTAAATAGTTCTTTGTAATACATTTTTTGCATTAAAGGCTTTAATCAATCTGGAATTTATTTTTGTGGTTTTAAGACTAGTGAGAGGCAGATAACTAATTTCAACTTTTCACACATAGTAAGACAATTCATCCCATGTGATCTATTTAAAATACCTATCCTCTTTCTAATGATTCTTATAACATTTTAAAATATGTAGTTTTATATTTAGAACTATTTATTTTCATGAGAACAATTCTTATTGTCTCTAACATACTAGCTTTATAAGGTAAATGTTAGACTCAAAAAATGTTAAATCTAAATGATGATTTGCATTTATTAAAACAAATGAGAAAAAGCATCCAAATCAAAAAGAGATTATCATATTTTAGTCTAAGTTATTTTTGTTAAAGTAATCATTATATTCACTTTAAATCAGAAGGAAATGCTCTTTAAGACGGGTTCAAGATCTTGATGATATGTTGAAAAACTGAGTCATGTCTGTCTTACTTTTTTTTTTTTTTTGAGACAGAGTTTCGCTCTTGTTACCCAGGCTGGAGTGCAATGGCATGACCTCGGCTCACTGCAACCTCTGTCTCCAGGATTCAAGCAATTCTCCTGCCTCAGCCTCTGGAGTAGCTGGGACTACCGGCGTGTGTCACCACGCCCAGCTAATTTTTGTATTTTTGGTAGAGACGTGGTTTCACCATTTTGGCCAGGATGGTTTCGATCTCTTGACCTCATGATCTGCCTGCCTCGGCCTCCCAAAGTGCTGGGATTACAGGTGTGAGACACCATGCCCAGCCTGTTTTATTTTTCATTTTAAATATTATCATAGAATCACGTTGTAGACTGGATACATTGCTTTAAGACAATGTAATGTGTGATACTAATTACAGAAAGGTATTAATAGGAACAGTCACATCTAATTATCATACTGAGAATGAAAAGAAATTTTTGAGGTATATGTTTTTGTATTAGTTAATAAATTATTTAAGTTCTATATGTCCTGATGAATAAACCTTTTTGTTTCTCTGATTGTTTAAGAAATATATTCAACAGAAGTAGAACATTTAGTATAAACATCAGGAATTTTCAAAGCTCTACTTAGAAACTTCACCTTTACATTAGTGGGGAAACAACAATCCGGTATTTTACTTAGTTTGAAATAGAAGGCAGTTGTTTTCTTTAGAGTAGAAATGAGAATTTCCTGTAGTATATTTAATGTCTTACATTCAAGAACTATTTAGTATTGAATTTTTTGTATTTTATTTTCCTTTAATTTAGGGTTCTAAAGACAAATGAAGACAGAACAGCTGTTTCGTCTTTGTTGCAGCAGTTACTATTAAATACCGACCAGGAATTTGGCTATCTATTATTGCACTGGCAAATACATATTTCTCCAAGGAACCAGTGGACCGAGACCATATTTTAGAAACACGGATTTTAATAATCTCAGATTTAAGCTAAATTAACCAACTAGGTGAAGACAGGTCTAGTATTAACTACAATTGTCTAGAGTTCTCATTTGCCAGGTGGTTTAGGACAGATCTCAAAGGCAGGAAGAAATACATATCAAGTACTTTCATTTGAAATGTGTGTCCCTTGCTACACCTGTGAATATAAATGTATTATATTTTAAATGTATTATTCTACAAATCTCAGAGCCCTGAGCTTTCACTTGCATGAATAACAAAAAATCCAATCTTTATCAGATATCTTTGTCATCAATTATTTTAGGTTGTTGGGGAGTAGTATATGTGTAGACAAATAAGAGTTTAATTCACATTTGATATTTAGTGATGTTATTGTTATGAAATATTCTAGATCTTTTGCCTTAGTGTTATTTACTAATTTATTTAACAAATATTGATTGAGCAATTACTATAAGCAAGATATGATTCTAAATACTGGACATAATATATAAACAAGATAGTGGAGGTCTCTGGCTTCCTGGAGGCAGCTTCCTGGCCTCACTGTCTTTACTGTTTTTTGAGGTTATTAAGACTTACTGGTCTTTTGCTGTTATTACTGATCAACTTTTTGGGCCTTAAAATAGTATGAGTTCTCCAGAAAAGCAGAACCAATAGGATATAGAGAAAGATATAGATATGCAAAAGCAGCTTTATTATGAGCAACTGACTCACATGATTACAGAGGCTAAGAAGTCCCACTGTCTGCTCTCTGCAACCTGGAGACCTAGGAAAGCCAGAGGAATAGTTCTCAGTCCAAACCCAAAGGCCTGAGGACAAGGGGAGCCAATGGTCTAAGTCCATATCCAAGTTCAAAGACCCAAGAACCAGGAGTGCTGATGTCTGAGGACAGAAGGTGGATGTTCCAGATCATAAAGAGAGAGAACAAAACTGCCCTTCCTCCACTTTTTTGTTCTAGTCGGTCCTCAAGGGACTGAAAGACATGTGCCCAAAATGGTAAGGATAGTCTTCTTTACTCAGTCTACCAGTACAAATTCTAATCTCTTCTGGAAGCACCTTCACGACCTACTCAGAAATAATATTTTACCAGATATCTGAGCAATGCTTAGTCCAGTCAGGTTGGCACATAAAATTAATCGCCTCCATATTGCCTGTCAGCCACCTTTTTGAGGCTGTAGATATTTTGTTGACTGCTCATCTGGGTGTTCTTCTGAGGTCAACAGATAAATTTCTTTTGTCCCTAGAACAAGCTCTTTCAAAGGTATTTATCACAACAGAGCTCTTGCACCTTTATAACATAGTCCTTTCATTTATGTCACTTGTTCCTAACCTTGGCTGTGAATCAGAATCAGTTAGTGAGATGTTTAAAATATATAGATTATGTGGTTCTACTTCCCATTCTATTGAATTACAGTAATTGGTGGTAGAACCCAACAATCTTTTTACTAAAATAATTTTTAAAAAACAAAACTTCTCAGAAGGTTCTCATCATGTGAAGTGCAGCCCCATATTTCACTTGGACCCCTTAATCCCTTTCACTCTGAACCCTGCTTCACAGTTTCACCCACCCTGGCAAACTCATTCATGTGTTCGTTTTGGCTGGTTTGTTTCAAGACCTCAATTTTTTTTTCATCTAGCAGACCCCATATGTTGATTTATTATTTGTCGAGAGAGTTTGAATATACCCAAACCCTCACTGTAGATAAGCTCAAGTTCATTCTCACAGTGCTTTACAAAATTCAAAGTTGTGGTTTATATTTTTATATCCCTGGGTCGAGACCAGCATTTCACAATAGCAACAAGTTTCTTTCAATGTTTACTAAAAATACAAAGGCTGATGTGTACGAAGAACAGAGAGAAACTCCAGTGGGTGGTACTGTCTGAAACCCAGGAAGCTAAATGAATGTCCTTTTTAACTCAGCCAAATTACAGTTGCTCATAAAATTTCTGTGGGAAAAGAACATTATTAGAGATAAAGACAAATATTAGAACATTAATCTAAGGAAACTATCTTTAGATTTGGCTAATGTTTCTGGAAATATAAAACTATCTAGCTAGAGGAGGAAAGTATGCTGGTGGTGAAGAGCACTCGCTGAGGCAGAGCCATTTGGATTCAAGTCCAGGCAATGACGCATTCTAACAGGGTGGCTAAGATAAAATGCTTAAACTCTCATATCTAGTTTCATTTCATCAGAGCAGAAATGCTAGCTGCACCTACAATATAGGATTGTCCTGAATGTTAATTAAGACAATGTACTTAATATAGTGTTGAATACTTTGCCAGGATTCAAGGAACAGCTAACTCCTATTAATATAATTATTATTGGCACTACTATAATTTTCCTCAGTAAATATGTGAAGTTAGGAGTTTTAGGTAGAACTTTTTCCTGGGTAAGTTCTATATCCAAAGTTATGACACGTATCAATAAACATTTTCTGTCCATAGTAACTACATAAGTGTGACCATAAGTTTTTCTCTGTTTTGGCTTGGTTGGGGCTTGTGGTAGGGAATGGGAATTTTCTCACTGTTTCTCAGGCTGTCATAAACAGATCTGCTCCTTTAAAGTAAAAAAAAAAATCACTTTCTTCTAAATATCAACTGTGCTATCATGTTTATATTCACAAAATATCTGTAATAACTGAAGAATGTATTTGACAACCTACTTCTGGTTAACTTAGAGAATCTAAAAGGACTACAAAGTTTGTGATTAACGTTCTGAAAAATTTACAGTAGGCCAAAAACAGTCCATGACAATTTCTGTTATGAAAAATTACTTTCTAAATAAGCAGTGAACAAATCAATGTAAGGTACAACTTCAAATTGAAAACATCAAAAAGCTTATCCACCACAATTGAGTAGGCTTCATCCCGGTGATGCAAGGCTGGTTCAACATTCGCAAATCTGTAAATGTAATCCATCACATAAACAGAACCAAAGACAAAAACCACATGATTATCTCAATAGATGCAGAGAAGGCCTTCGACAAAATACAATAGCCCTTTATGCTAAAAACTCTCAATAAACTAGGTATCAATGGAACATATCTCAAACTAATAAAAGCTATTTACGTTAAACCCACAGCCAATATCATACTGAACGGGCAAAAACTAGATGCATTCCCTTCAAAAACTGGCACTAGAAAAGGATGCCCTCTCTCACCACTCCTATTCAATATAGTTTTGGAAGTTATAGCCAGAGCAGTCAGGCAAGAAAAAGAAAGGGCATTCAATTAGGAAAAGAAGAAGTCAAATTGTCCCTATTTGCAGATGACATGATCTTATATTTAGAAGACCCTACCATCTCAGTCCAAAACCTCCTTAAACTGATAAGCAACTTTGGCAAAATCTCAGGATACAAAATCAATGTGCAGAAATCATAAGCATTCCTATACACCAACAAGAGACAGAAAGCCAAATCACAAGCAAACTCCCATTTACAATTGTTACAAAGAGAATAAAATACCTAGGAATACAACTAACATAGAACGTAAAAGATCTCTTCAAGAAGAACTGCAAACCACTGGCCAAAGAAATAGGGGAGGACACAAACAGGTGATAAAACATTCCATGCTCACAGTTAGGAAGAATCAATATTGTGAAAATGGCCACACTGCCCAAAGTAATTTATAGATTCAACGCTATCCCCATCAAGCTACCATTGACCTTCTTCACAGAACTGGAAAAAACCACTTTAAACTTCATATGGAACCAAAAGAGAACCCACAAAGCCAAGTTAATCCTAAGAAAAAGAACAAAGCTGGAGGCATCATGCTACCTGACTTCAAACTGTACTACAAGGCTACACTAATCAAAACAAGATGGTACTGGTACGAAAACAGAGATATAGACCAATGGAACAGAACAGTGGTCTCAGAAACAATGCCACACATCTACGACCATCTGATCTTTGACAAACCTGACAAAAACAAGCAATGGGGAAAAGATTCCCTGTTTAATAAATGGCATTAGGAAAACTGGCTAGCCATATGCAGGAAGCTGAAACTGGACCCTGTCCTTACGCTTTGTACAAAATTAACTCCAGATGGATTAAAGATTTAGGCATAAGACCTAACACCATAAAAACCCTAGAAGAAAAACTAGGCAACACCATTCAGTACATAGGCATAGGCAAGGACTTCATGACTAAAACACCGAAAACATTGGCAAGAAGAGCCAAAATAGACAAACGGGATCTAATCAAACTTAAGAGCCTCTGCACAGTAAAAGACACAGTCATTAGAGTGAACCAGCAACCAACAGAATGAGAAAAAATTTTTGCAATCTACTCATCTGACAAAGGGCTAATATACAGAATCTACAAAGAACTAAAGCAGATTTACAAGAAGAAAACAAATAAGCCCATTCAAAAGTGGGAGAAGGACATGAACAGACACTTTTCAAAAGAAGACATATGTGAAGCTAACAAACATATGAAAAAATGCTCATCATCACTGGTCATTAGAGAAATGCAAATCAAAACCACATTGAGATATCATCTCCTGCCAGTTAGAATGGCGTTCATTAAAAAATCTGGAGACAACAGATGCTGGAGAGGATGTGGAGAAAAGGAACACTTTTACACCGTTGGTGGGAGTGTAAATTAGTTCAACCATTGTGGAAGACAGTCTGGTGATTTCTCAAGGACCTAGAAATAGAAATTCCATTTGACCCAGCAACCCCATTACTGGATATATACCCAAAGGATTATAAATCATTCTATTATAAAGACACATGCACACGTATGTTCATTGTGGCACAGTTTATGATGGCAAAGACCTGGAACCAACCCAAATGTCTATCAGTGATATACTGTACACAGAAAATGTGGCACATATACACCATGGAAAATGATGCAGCCATAAAAAACGATGAGATAGTGTCCTTTGTAGAGACATAGATGAATCTAGAAACCATCATTCTCAGCAAACTGACACACGAACAGAAAACCAAACACTGCATGTTCTCACTCACAGGCAGGTGATGAACAATGAGAACACATGGACACAGGGAAGAGAACAACACTCACTGGGCTAGGTGGAGAATGGGGAGGGATAATACTGGGAGAAATGCCTGATGTAGGCGACAAGGGTTGGGGTTGGGATGGAGACAGGAAACCACCATAGCATGTATGTACCTATGCAACAATCCTGTGGGATACAGGATGTGCCCATGTACCCCAGAGCCCAGAGTGCAATATATATATAAACTGCTGCAAGAAAACTTATACTATGAATATAAAACATATGAGGATTTTATAAATCATAACTCAATTGAGATAATTTTAATGGAAATAATAATGAAGATAAATAGTGAATTAGTCTGTTTTCATGTTGCTGATAAACATATACACAAGACTGGGTAATTTATAAAGAAAAAGAGATTTAATAGACGCACAGTTCTACATGGCTGGAGAGGCCTCATCATCATGGTGAAAGGCAAAAGGCATGTCTTACATGGCAGCAGACAAGAGAGAATGAAAGCTAAGCAAAAGGAGTTTCCTCTTATAAAACCATTAGATCTCCTGAGACTTATTCACTACCACAAGAACAGTATGGGAGAAACCATCCCCGTGACTCAATTATCTACCACCATGCCCCTACCCCAACAACATGTGGAGATTATTGAAGCTACAATTCAAGATGAGATTTGGATGAGAACACAGCCAAACCGTATCAAATACCATCAGTATAATAATCTGACCTCATTTAACAAGAACTATAAGTGATCTAATTCATCTTAATTTTATGTATACCCACTTCTAAAACATTTTTGGAAGTCATCACTGGTACATTGCTCAATATCTAATTTAAAGTAGATGTCATAGAACACAGACATTGGTCTGAAGAACATGCAATAGAAGATAATAAAATCTAATATAATTCCCTTCTTTCTATTTACCTTGAATCAATTTTTTTAAGAATAAGCATCTGTAATAAAATTGAGTGTATTTTCTAAATTTATCTGCATTTGTTTATTCCAGAAAGTAATCCAAGGATAGTTTGATAACACAGAAAACATTGTAAATACATAGGTAATACAATTAAAACTTAAATATTTAAGATTTTTTGTGTAAGAATCACATTTTTTGTGTGTGTAAGACTATTTTTGTTTTATACCATAATGTAAACAATTGGTTTTCAAAAGAAAATCTGCTTATATATGTTAATAATCTCTAAATGATTATAATATAAAAGCCTTAGATTCCCTCCCAGTGGTAACTCCAGAATTTTTATTCTAGGAAAATCCTAGGATTGGTTTTCTGGAAATGAGTATAAAAATATATCTTTACAAGGTGAAAATAGAGCAACCTCATTGCTGTGACATAGAGCTATCGTGTTTGCAATGGCTTGAGCAAATAAATGGTTGTGTGGTTATACCAAGGGGCAGTGAGGGAATGCCCCACCCCCTTTCCACTGCCATGGCTCCCCTCTTTCAATACCTATCACAGAAATAAAATTGACTTCAGTTACTTCAAGTGTAAAAGGAGGAGAATTAAGAAACCATAGATTCTTTACATCTCAAGTTACAGGTTCTGTGCTTTTTAGTAATCAAAACTTAAGTTAAAACTACAATCAAATGCAAGTTAAATGAACAATAAAACTAAAGATATAATGTATTCTAACAATCAGATACTTCCCTATGTTATATTTTTTAATCTACATTAGAATTGTTGTGCATTTTGTGGATAACTATGACTTCCAAATATATTTCAGTGTGAGAAATCATAATTCTACTATGAAATATGAAAAAGAACACTAAACAAAGACTTTTTAGTTAATGAACATAAAGGAGATTCAGCCACAAGGGAATGATATAATGAAAATGGTCATACATCATGAGAGTTACCATTCTATTGAACTAGAGGATCCAGTCTTTCCTTTTGCCATAGAAAAACACTCTATAGAACCAAAGGCACCTAATTCTTATCCATTTTTATCTGCAGTTTGAATAAATTTTCCTAATAAAAACATAAGTATTTATAGGGAATTTTACGCTCTCAAACTTTCCTAAGCCCTTTCTTTTCTGAAACCTTAATAATGGAGACTCTAAGTCCATTTCTCTAACACCTTTGCGCAGGACGTTAGAGATAAAAACAATCATCCTCCTCTGTTATAAGCTGAATTTTCTACCTTGGAAAAGCAAATGTTTACACAATTTGATTCTGTGCAATGAATCAAATATACCATTCTGTGCAATGAATTTCTACATTATTTTGACACATTTGCTACTCCCCTTTACTTTCTAGTATGAAAGTCTAATTGACTGGCTGTCCTACAATGTGCCTCCAAAATAAAGGACAGTATTATAAGGCCAACATCTAATGAGATAACAAATCAGAATGAATGTATATAATTCTCCCTTTATTCCATAAATCCCCAAAGGCAATGTGAATAAGTTTGAGAAACAAAATTATTATGAAAAGAAAAACTGGCCTTACAATCTCATTCTAATGAGATATGCAAAAGAAATATGCATCAGATAGCACAGAGCTTAAGTTAGTAAAATGTTAGGCTGATGGATCTTTATGGAAAATATATGTGCTTCTTCACAGGGAAACACACATACGAGCTTTCATAGCTTCTACAATATACTTGAATAATGTTTCCTTCACTTGCTGTATAATCATACAAAATGAGAAAATATATAATGGTGGAGTGTAAATATTTACCTGATAGTTTCACTCAAAATATTCACCATTTTGTGAATTACTCTCTAGTTAATTACTACAGTAAACACAACTGACATCAACACCGAGATTTATCTCTATCACTACCATGTTAAGGTGCATACCAAGTTTGTTTACCTTTGATAACCCAACTCCCAGATAAAAGCACATTGTTAAAATGCCCCAACATCCTACATAACTACTTTCAGCCTATTACCCACTTTTTGTATATCTGACGAGTAGAATAAAGATGAAGAGATTGGCTCTGGTACAGATCAGGTTCTAATCAGAGTGAATTGAGTTCTCTAATCAGCAACATACTTTTTATAAGAAATTAAAACCAATGTCTGGAGATTTCCTGATTTTCTACTGCTTTGTTTTCGTCTTTTTAAAGTAGCCTTAAGACAAAGTGAAGTTGAAGTTGGAAGAAAAAGAGTTATGTAATCCAGAAGTTTGTTGACAAAACTTTTTTGTTGTCTTCCAATTTATAATGGAAAGTGAACTTTGCAGAATAGTACAAAAAGCAAGTGAGTCACATTACTCTTAGTCAAAATTTAAATGCAAAACAGTTCAGAAAATCCTCATGTTTAAGTTTTTGGCCTTTGTATCAAATTCTTACTTTATGAGCAGTTTATTCTATGTGAAAAACAAATATCTGTATACCTAACTATAAAAGTACTAAATGGAGATGGTAAAGCTATTATTTATTGTAAGAATAACTCAAGTCCCACTTAGCAAGTTGGTCTTTATGTACCCTTTCATACGTGAAGTAAATTGATTTTATAATTGAAGTCTCCAGACATAAACAGGAGTATAATTAAAATAGGTCATGTTTCTAAAGAGTTTCTCTTTCAAAATACTATTTTTTGTAGTTGAATGATCTAGAGTAGAAGTCTAAAAGTAAGAGAGTAGTGGTGGTAATTTAACCAATTTCAATCAACTACTTATTTTTTAATTTTTTAAATCTTATGATCAAGTATCCTTGCTTCTATTTATTGTAACACTGTAATTTTACTATTTTGGTGACAACAAGAATACAACTTCTAAAATATTTTTATTGTAAAAAGTATTGTTTAGCTGGACTTCAGTAAAATTAACAACTTTTGCTCTGCAAAGGACATCGCAAGAGAATGAGAATACAAACCACAGCCTGGGAGGAGATATTTTTAAAAGACACATCTGATAAAGGACTCTTACCCAAAATATCCAAAGAGCTAGTAAATATCAACAATAAAATAAACACCCAGATTTTAAAAACGTGCAAATAACTAAATACATACCTCACCAAAATATATAGGTGGCAAGTGAGTATACGAAAGGATTTTCAGCCTCATATATCATTGGGGAATTTAAAATTAAAACAACAATGAGATACTACTGCATGCCAATTAGAATGGCAAAAATCTGTAAGAATGACACAAAATGCTGGCAATAAGGAGCAACAGGAATGCTCATTTATTCCTGGTGGGAATGCAAAATGTTACAGCCACTTTGGAAGACCGTTTGGTAGTTTCTCACAAAACTAAACACACTCTTATCATATGATCCAGCAATCGTACCTGGTATTTGCCAAAATGGTTGAAACGAATGGCCAAAAAAAAGAATGTGCATACAGATATTTAAAGCAGCTTTATTCACAATTACCAAAAATTGAAAGAAACCAAGATATCCTTCAGTAGCTAAATGGATAAACTGCACTTCTACACAATTGAATATTATTAAAGTATTTAGTTCAGAAAGAGATGAGCTATCAAATCATGAAATGACATGGAGAAAACATCAATGCATACTACTGAATGAAATAAATCAATCTGAAAAGGTTGCTTACTATGTGATTACAACTATTTGACATTCTGGAAAACTATAGGGAAGGTAAAAAGATTAGTGATTGTTAGTAGTTATGGGAGGGAAGGTTATATGAGTGGAAAACAGATGATTTTTAGGGTAGTGAAACTATTCTGTATGATACTACAGTAGTGGTATCATGATATATCATTATACATTATTAAAAACAAGGTATACCACCAAGAATAAACCCTAATGTAAACTATGGACTTTTAGTGATAATTATATATTAATATAGGTCCATCAATTATAACACATGTACCATTCTGGTGGGGGATGTTGACAGTGGGAGAAGATGCGGGAATGGTATGTGTCAACTCCATACTCTCTTTCAACTTTGCTGTGAACCTAAAACTGCTCTAAAAACTAAAGCTTACGATTTAAAAAAAAATAGTTGTTTGAAGTATATTTTTGTGAGTTTTCAAGATGATGCTCTCTTTCAATTATGTTTCAATATCATCAAGTTGTTTTTTCTGTCCATTTCTGTCTCAACATTGTATAGGGAGATTTATTTGTCTCCTATTTGCAAAAAAAGCAGAAGAAACAGTAAAGTCACATAGCCCTTCTCATTCTTTGTTTTGATTTTTATTGCTTATCCCTTTCAGACCTTAACCTTATATTAAGCCATTGCTCTGCCATAACACCTAGCTTCATATGGGGGAGAAAAATGACATTCATTTAGGTCATATCTGATCAACATTCTTCTACTCCCCTTTTGGTCATGCTACATAACCACCTAAACCATTTCTGGATTTTGCATTTTTTTCCAGAACATTCCACATAATATTCCCCTAGTGAAAGCATCCATTACTTCCAGAATCTACTTGAGGGGTAGGTGAATCAAGTTTTTAAATGATGGCTAAAAATCATAGGCTACATAATGCCTTCATCTATTCCTTTATTCTTTCCATTTGGGTCCTTAAAATTTGCATTGTATGAATATATTTTAAAATATTGTGGCTGTTGGACTAGGTGAAAACTCTGGCCATTGCCAAGTAACAACTACCAAGTTTTCTTTATGGTCAATTCAATTTCTCCACTCTAGATTTATATACAGAGAATGGATATGAGTTAAATTCATTCCTCACTATCTTCATTGGCATTTTTCCCTCATTCTGGTTCAGAAGCTTTTGCAAGACCTTAGTTTACCTGCCACTCTAGATCAATTCAACCATGCTTCTCCAGGCCTTGGCCACTTGCCTGGTTTCTTGGTCAGATCAGCTGCAGCAGAAGCTATTCTGAGAGTTGTAGGGTTCTGATAGCCACTGCTGATACCAACACTGTAGACTGAAGCACCCTTTGCTTGGTGCCAGCTGATAGAAAGAGATCCCTATGCCTACACGGTGGCTTACTTATGGCCAATAAAGCTTGATTGACTTATGGCCAATAAAGCTTGGGTTTCCCTGGGGACTTCCTAGAGAATTCGCCAGGTTAAACCAACAAAAAAATCTGTATGGCTTATGCATGTCCTGAGAGTAAGACTTTGACCAAAGACAGAAACAAAGCAGGAGAATTTCAGCTGATAAGTTGCTCCCTCTCCTCCATTGGCTGACTGAATCTAATGCAGGGGTTTCCATGTGGTGTCTCTGAATATGTCCTATGTAACTAAGCAACAGTGTGTGTTGAGGCAAAGCTGTGGCCAGCTCTGAAATGCACCATTTTGTGTTTCCTCTTCCACATTCCTGCCCTCACTTTCCTATATCCTTGACTCTTGCTTCCCTGGGAATGCATCTTGCACTAGGCTCTGTATTCAAAGGAATCGGGATTAAGACCATGTGCAGGTGTGTGTGTGTGTGTGTGTGTGTGTGTGTTTCAATGAGAGAGAGAGAAACCCCAAACTGGGGGTATGTATGTGTGTGTGAGAGAGAGAGAGAGGGACCCCAAAATGCATTTCTCAGGCTATTCTATTTCAACAAGTAGTATAACTCCTGACTTGGTTTTAGCATATATATTATTTTAGCATGAACCTACGGTGTTACTTTTCTTACAATTTTCATGGATGTTTAATTGGTGATTTAAAAAGAATCACTTATAGAACATATAATCTACCATTATTTTATACTAGTATGTAAATATCTGATTTTATCACCTCTTTTATCAGTCTTAATTTCATAACATCAGAGACTATGAGAAATCTTAGGAAGACAGAAACCATATCAGATTGCATTGAAATGAAAACCACAGCCCCAAATAAGAGAGTAATTCTTATACTAATTTGGATTTACTTCCCACACAGTGGTCGATATGGTTTGACTATGTCCCCACTGAAAGGTCAACATGAATTGTATCTCCCAGAATTCCCACCTGTTGTGGGAGGGAGCCAGGAGAGATAATTGAATTATGGGGGCCAGTCTTTCCCCCTGCCATTCTCATGACAGTGAATAAGTCTCATGGGATTTGATGGGTTTATCAGAGGTTTTCACTTTTGCTTTCCTCCATCATTTCCTCTTGCCTCTGCCATTTAAGAAGTGCCTTTCACCTACTGCCATGATTCTGAGGCCTCCCTAGCCAAGTGGAACTGTAAGTCCAATTAAACCTCTTTTTCTTCCCAATCTCAGGTATGTCTTTATCACCAGCATGAAAACAAACTATTTAGTAAATTGGTACCAGTAGAGTGCTGAAAAGATATCTGAAAATGTGGAAACGACTTTGGAACTGGGTAATAGGCAGAGGTTGGAAGAGTTTGAAAGGCTCAGAAGAAGATAGAAAAATGTGAGAAAGTTTAGGACTTCTTAGAGACTTGTTGAATGGCTTTGACAAAAATGCTGACAGCAATATGGACAATAAAATCCAGGCTGAGGTGGTCTCAGGTGAAGATGAGGAATTTGTTGGGAACTAGAGCAAAGGTGACTCTTGTTATGTTTTAGCAAAGAGACTGGCAGCATTTTCCCCCTGCCTAGAGATTTGTGGAACTTTGAACTTGAGAGAGATGATTTAGGATGTCTGGTGGGAGAAATTTCTAAGCAGCAAAGCATTCAAGAGGTGGCTTAGGTGCTGTTAAAGGCATTCAGTTTTAAAAGAGATACAGAGCATGAAAGTTCAGAAAATTTGTAGGCTGACAACGTGATAGAATAGAAAACCGAGCCTGGTGCAGTGGCTCATGCCTGTAATTCCAGCACTTGGAAGGCCAAGGAGGGTGGATCACCTGAGGTCAGGAGTTCAAGACCAGCCTGGCCAACATGGTGAAATCCAGTCTCTACAAAAATACAAGATTTAGCTGTGCATGATCGGGGGGGTGCCTATAATCCCAGCTACTCAGGATGCTGAGGCAGAAGTATCACTTGAACCTGGGAGACGGAGGTTGCAGTGAACTGAGATTGTGCCATTGCACTCCACCCTGGGCAATAGAGACAGACTCTGTCTCCAAAAAAAAAGAAAAAAGAAAAAAGAAAAATTTATTTTCTGGGGAGAAAGTCAAGCTGGCTACAGAAATTTGCGTAAGTAGCAAGTAGCCTAATGTTAATCCCCAAGACCATGGGGAAAATGTCTCCAGGTCATGTTAGAGAACTTCCCAGCAACCCCTCCCTTCACAGGCCTGGAAGTCCAGGAGGAAAAAGTGGTTTTGTGGGCTGGGCCCAGGGTTCCCATGCTGTATGTGGCCTAGGGACTTGGTGCCATGTGTGCCAGCTGCTTCAGTCATGCCTGAAAGGGGCAGTGCACAGCTCTGGCTGTGGCTTCAGAGGGTGGAAGCCCTAAGCCTTGACAGCTTCCACATGGTGTTGAGTGTGTGGCTGCATGGAAGTCAAGAATTGAGGTTTGGGAACCTCTGCCTGTATTTCAGAAGATATATGGAAACATCTGGATGTTCAGGCAAAAGTTTGCTGCAGAGGCGAGGCCCTCACTGAGAACCTCTGCTAGGGCAGTGCAGAGGGGAAATGTGGAGTAGTGGCACTGTGAGAGAGGCCCATCATCTTCCAGACCCTGAATGTAGATCCACTGACAGCTTGCACTATGCCACCTGGAAAAGCCATAGACAAATGCCAGCCCGTGAAAGCAGCCAGAAGGGAGGTTGTTCACTGCAAAGCCACAAGGGAGGAGCTGCCCAAGACTATAGGAATCCACTTCTTGCATCAGTATAACCTGGATGTGAGACCTGGAGTCAAAGGAGATCATTTTGGAACTTTAAAATTTGACTGCCCTGCTTGATTTCAGATTTGCATGGGCCCTATAACCCCTTTGTTCTGGCCAATTTCTCCCATTTGGAGTGGCTGTATTTACCCAATTCCTGTACCCCCACTGTATGTAGGAAGTAACTACTTGATTTTGATTTTACAGGCTCATAGGCAGAAGGGACTTGCCTTGTCTCAGGTGAGACTCTGGACTGTGGACTTTTGGGTTAATGCTGAAATGAATTAAGACTTTGGGGGACTGTTGGGAAGGCATGATTGGTTTTGAAATGTGAGGACATGAGATTTGGAGGAGCCAGGGGCAGAATGACATGTTTTGGCTGTGTCTCCACTGAAATCTCAACGTGAATTGTATCTCCCAGAATTCCCACATGTGGGAGGGACCCAGGGTGAGGTAGGTGAATCATGCAGGCTGCTCATTCCTATGCTATTCTCCTGGTAGTGAATAAGTCTCACGAGATCTGATGGGTTTATCGCGGGTTTCTGCTTTTGCTTCTTCCTCATTTTCTCTTGCTGCCACCATGTGTGAAGTGTCTTTCACCTCTCGCCATAATTATGAGGCCTCCTCATCCATGTGGGAGTGTAAGTCCAATGAAACCTCTTTTTTTCCAGTCTCGGGCATGTGTTTATCAGCGGTGTGAAGACAAATTAATACAGCGGTGAAAGGTACAAGAGTATGTGGACTCAGGAGAAAGCAATAGAGTAGTAAGTTGGGTTCAGAGAAGTGCATCTAAGTAGATTAATTCTGGTACATTGATTTCCCAAGCCCATTGGACCACGTGGCAACTCTAGGCAGGACCAGTTGACGTGACAGTTTAGTTGAGGATAGGGGAGTAAACGGAGACTTCTGGGAGACACGGGGAGCATCCACACCCAGGAAGGTAGCAAGTCTCCTGAATTCCCTGTGTTCACTGAAAACAGCCTTCGCCTAATCCACAGCAGCTTCTCCTGTCCTCAAACACTGTACAGAAAATACAATGCAGAAAGGCAGTATCGAATCTAACAAAGAATACCATTGAGGAAGAAATTCTGATAATCAAGAGACAAGTGACTCAACAAGTGAAATAACTGATCTCCGTGTAAAGAAAATATAACTTTAAAGTAACTTTAATTTTAATCCTCTGAAAGATGTTATTAGAATGATATAGCTATGTAAAGGCATCACAATAATTAAAATTTCAATCATTTGAACTGGCTTCTTAGCAAACAACAAAAAAATATCTGCAGAGAGAAAGAAATGATCAGTGAGCTGCAAATTTAGGCAGAGATATTCTCCCAGAAAACGAAACCGAAGTTTGAAAAGGCAAGACATTGAATAAAACCTAGCAGTTCTAATATATAACTATATTTTGAGAATGTGAAATAGAAAATATTTGCAATGATTTGTTGAGCAGAAAAGATGGGATTCCATAAATAATACTGATCAGCGTATAGAACTTCAGGAATACAAAATAAATCTAAGTTTAACAAAATAATTTTAGAAAAAATATGCTCAGTATGCTTGTAGTGAAACTAGTTTTGTATGTAAAAGATCATTTTGTTTATATATACATAATATATTCTATGCTGGAACTGAATAGAAAAATTACAAGTTCTGCATAGCAGGAATAGTCTATTGATCTTGAAACAGTCTAAAACAGAAATGAAAAAAAATGTGTTGTTATAAAATTTTGGCACATAGTAAAATTATGCTTCAAATACATTTAACTATAAATTATAAAAGGAACAACCCCAACTTTACCTTTAATTGACTATGTAATGATGACTTGCTATTTTTGTTAAGAAAATGACAGTGGAATACTATATTTGAATATCTTCTAATATTTTATTGCTATGTTTTGGCATTAGGCATCTCAGTGGTGATCAGTCTTTACACATAAGATAAATATGACAGAACAAAAGCTTGGGAGTAGAATGTGCCGTGAATTCACATAGTACACTCTTGAATACAGCAAACATTTAATGGTATCAAGACATAAGATGAGATAGTAAAAAACAGAACAGATAGAATTAAAAATATGATTTCTTTTTTGTTCAGTGAGAAGATAATAGATGGTGATAACTCCAATTTGTTACAAAAGTAGGTTTAAACAGATGTAATACAAGTTTGAGAGGAATTATTGGAACATAAGTAGAAACATAACGTAAAAGCAGCAGAATAAAATCAATGGAAAAAATATCAAAACCACAAAAGATAAAAAAATGGGATAGAGAATTTGAAATATATAGAAAAGATTATAATAGAGAAGCTATAGGGTCACACAAGGCAATAATCACAATTTATGTAAATAAAAATGTACCTGAAATTTATCTATTAAAAGATAAAGAGTCAAGAATTAGCTAAAATATGATTCATTATATGCTATTTACAAAGACAAACTTGCAATAAAAAAGAAAGAACAAATTAAGTTTAGAGATATAAACATAATTGTATGGATCAGGGTTCTCTAGAGAGAAACAGAGCCAATTGTTTTTGCCAGATATCAAAACCTAAAACAAGAGCAATTTAAAAGTATAGTTCTGATGTCAGAAGAGAATGCACCAATGGAACATAAATGATGTGGTTGGTATTTCAAGGAAGTGTTAAAAGGATAGACTATTTTGCTAATTACCTCCAGAAAAATGGAAATTCATTTTGGGAAAAAAAACAAAACAAAACCTAATTCACAACATTGGATAAAGTCTAAGAAAATTCCTAAATACATCGTTCAGAAAAATCTGGAATATGCTCATAATGCTGATATGTGAAGAGATTTTTTTGAAGAAGGTAAAGCAATAAAATTAAACATTATATACATTAAATGTAAAAACAATATCTAAAGACAACATAAATAAGGCTAAAAGACTCAGGAAAAGTATGTACATCATTACAGCAAAAGATTTATGTGGAATATATGGACAAATTAAATCATTATGAAAATGAAATATATCCAATAGAAATCTAGGGATAAGGTGGGCATTTTGTAGAGGAAAAAAATATGCAATTAAAAATGAGAAGTTTAATCTCAGAAGTCAACAGAAAAATGGAAATTAAAGCAAGAAAAAATACTATTACCATTTTACCCATTACACTGGTACATATAGAATAAAAATATTGGTGAAACATATGGATATACACATTATTTGTAAGGATTTAATGTAAGACAGACACTTTGAAAGTCACTGAGGTAGTAAGTTAATATTTTATGCAAAGCATCAAGTTCTTAAGACCTACCAAGAGAAGCACTTACATATGCTTAAAGAATAGTCACTGACTTAAAGAATAAAGAATAGTCACTGACTCAACTAGTATAAATTGAGGCAACCTAAATACTTATGCATTTGGGAACAATTAAATAAACTTTTACGTGCCCATGTGATGCAATGTTATACACTGGTTAAGATGAGTGATGCAGATGAATAAGTATTGAATGGAAAGAAAGCAAATTACTAAACAATAGCTAACAAACAGTAAAAGAAATAAATAACACCTACAGTGTGATAATATATTATATGATACGTAAAATGTATATTTGGTTGAATATATTATAATACATGGTAAGATACTATATTAAAATATAGTTTATTATATTACTATATATGCATATTCTATTTTAATCAAATACATATTATGCTAATCTTAATTAGTATCAGCATAATAGTAATATTATTAATAGTTACTTCATGCATACTCAATTATATATCAATATAATTAATAATGTAATATATATTCAGCCAAAAAAAGTATATTAATATTGAACTGCAAATCATATAGAATTGCATTAATGTTAAATATCATTTATATCAATAGTTTGATTGAATATATTATCATATTGATATATAATATATTATTACATACAATATATATACCCTCCAAAATATTATATATTATATATTTATAAATGTATTATTTATTCAACCAAAAATATGTTATATATTTTATGGATGAATGGGTTTATCTATTTACTCTGAATAGCCTAAAAGTATGCTTTGAATTAATAAATAGATCTACTTCTCATAAAAGAAGTGGAATTAAGGTTAATTATCAAAAGAAATTTTAGTTTTATTAATAATACTCTACTGTTTTATAATGAGGATATTTATGTACTACTTGTATAATTAAAAATTAATTTCAAATATAAAGAATAGAAATGAAGAAGAGGATAAAATTATTAGTTGCCCTATGGCATGTGTATTTCTCATACTGCCTGTCCTGATACATGTTAACATAGCATTCTTATAAGAATTAAAAGTCATAAAATATATAATAAAACATTACAAAATGTAAAGCATAAAGAAATTCTCTATGCTTTATATAACCTTTGAAAGTTATTCAAGGGTTTTTTTGGTTACTTCAGTCAAGATGGTTTTCAATATTGTCAGAGTATTATAAAATTATTGCCAACAGCCACATTAATGACCATTGAGCTACTAGGAAATGCCTGTAGCCAAAAATATATATATATTTTCAATCACTTTTCCTTTCAAAGCTGAGTCAATGGGGATCTTGTGGTGGAACAGATCTATGAATAAACAGTTTGTACGTAGACTGGAAATAGGAATGTAGGTTTGTGTGGGAAATAAGATTGATATAAATTGTCATTCCATTATTATAAAAAGTTTTTAAATAGGTATTTTCTGGAGAAGAACAAAAAGGAAATTAGAGGAACGTGAAAATTTGATGGAAGATATGGCATACTGAATTAAGGGAGGAATTTGGTATGGGTATGTTTTTAGTAGTGAGTCAAGCTGAAAGTCATGAGAATTGTAGACTTCAGCTCTAGAAAGGACAATCCTTGTAATCTGGCCAAACTCATATATTCTATAGCTGGAGATTATTTATCTAAAAACAGACGTGTTATATGGTTGTATCAAAGTCACACTGTATAAAGCAGAAGTGGTGTGAGAAACTGTAATTTGTATATTGCATTCCAATAAGAATCTCCCCATACTTCAGAGAAAGTCCCCACTGGTAGATATTTTTCTATTTATTTTGATCACCTACAATGATTTTTTTAATGATACACCCGAATACTATTATATGCCATGATGAAACCTGACATTTCTTTCTAGAAGATTTAAAGGTACTGGCCAAAGTCTTCTACATTCTACCCAAATCTAGTTTTTTCTTTTTCTTAATTTCTACAACTCAGTGAAAGATACAAGGAATATAACAGTAATAATATCTGTCAGACTCATCCACTTGGAAGAAAAAGTAAAGTCCAGTACATTTTCTTAAGATTTGCCTATACCTTCTCCTCTTTACTCTCTCTCATCACTTGCATGATACAGGTAAAAGAAGACAAATCACAAATATATAATAATGAATTGTTATATCATGAGCTCATAGATCAAAAAATTGAATCTTAGCACCACAGGGTTCCCTCTAGCTCCTCCATCACAGCCTTCCCCACCCAGCTGTTGAAACTATTATAATTTGTGACACCAAAAAGCAGTATTTTTGCCTGTTTTTAAACTTCCTGTAAACGGAATTATACAGAATCTACCCTTTTATATGAACGACCCCGTAATAGACTTGGAAGATCCAACTTCACAGTCATAGCTGCTCATTCTCATTGCTATGTAGTGTTTCTTTCCATCGATATATACTAATTTATTTACCCTTTCTATTCTTAATGAACATTTCAGTTGATTTCAGTTTGGAGCTATTTCAAATAATCATGTGAACATTCTTACGTATTTTTTAAATGAACATATGTGTGCCTTCCTATTGGGTGTATGCCTAAAAGTGGAATTGCTGGGACATGGAGTCTGCACATGTTAATCCTTAGTACTCAATAAAAAGTTCTACAAAGTGGTTGTAGTGAGAATTCCAATTAACTTCTATGAAAAAGATATAAATATCATCTGTATTTTAAAATTTAGCCATTCTAGAATGTATGGTTGAATATCACTGTGGTTTTAATTTGTATGTCTCTGATCAATAATACTGAAACTTTTATTCACATATATAAACTATGTAAATGTTTTGCAAAGTAAATTATTTTTTATTGGATTATCTATATTTTTCTCACTAATTTTTAGGATATCTATCATATATATGAATCTATTTTTGAAAAGTATATGTGTGTATATATGACATTGATAAATAATTCCCACAAAGTGAGAATTTTGTATATAGCTATATATAATTATATATACTTAAATTTATAAATACTTAAATTATATATATTTTAAAATATATATACTGAATATATAGAGTACATTGTCCAAATACATACAAATATATATATTCAATGTAAGTTGTATACACTAAAATTATACTTTTTATGTATCTTATTTGTTCATACATACTTATAAGTACTGAAGTATCTAGTAAAGCAGAAGTGCAAGATGGCCAAAAGGAAGCCTCCAACTATTGTCCATCCTGCAGAAACACAAATCACACAATTATACTCCCACAAAAAGCACATTCATAAAAATTAGGTGAGTGATCATGTACCTGGAAATAACTTCCTATTAAGGAAAGAGGTGATAAAAAGGGCAGGAAAGACAGTCTTGAATCACCCTCTTTACCCTTCCCCCATTTCCTGATAGCAACCACGTGAGGCAAAGAGAGAATCCGCAGTACTGGGGGAGGAAGAACACGGTGACTATGGGACTGGATTGTAACTCAGTGTCACAGAGGAAAGCAACCCAGGGCAAAACTCAGCAGCACCCAGGGAGGGAGAATCCAGACCATCCCTAGCCAGAGGAAAATCATTCCTCCCGGTGGTCAGAAGCTGATTCCGACAAGCCCTGTCCCCACGGGTAAATTGCTCTGGGGTACTAAATAAACTGAAAGGGAGTCTAGGCCACTAGGACTGCAATTCCCCGGCAAGGCCTGGTGCTGTGCCAGGACTACAGCCAGCTGACTTGGGTGCACGTGTCGTAATGAGACACCAGCTGCGGCAGCCAAGGGAGTGGTACTAAGATTCAATTTTCTGATCTGTGAGCCAAAGGAATGCTTACAGCCAAGGGAGTGCTGCCAGCCTGAGCAGCACAGCTCTGGGAGACTCCTTCCTTCCACTGAAGGAGAAAAGAGGGGCAAGCAAAGAGGACCTTCTCTTACAACTTGGATGCCAGTGTGGATATAGTAGAATAGGGCACCAGGCAGAGTCCTGACGCTCCCATTTCAGGCCACAGCTCTCAAACCACATTTCTAAACACACCCACTGCCTTGAAGGGAAAGACCTAGTTCAGGCAGGATTCATCACCAATGGATTAAAGAGTCCTTGGACCTTGAATAATCAGCAATGGTAGCCTGATACTATTCAACATGGGCCTCTGTTGAGATCTAATGATGTGCTGGCTTTCAGCGTGACCTAACACATTCCCAATCGTGGTGGCTAAGGGACTTCAGGAAAGAGAGGGAAGAGTAAACGACACTTTGTCTTGCAGCGTGGATACCAGCTTGGCCACAGTGAAGTAGAGCAGCAAGTGGGCTGGTGGGGGTCCCCGATTCCAGGCCTTGGCTCCTGGACAGCATTTCTGGACCTGCCCTGGGCCAGAAAGGAGCCTACTGCTTTAAAGTGAGAGACTAAGGACTAACAGCATTGACCACAAGGTGACTGATGAGTCCTTTATCCTTGAGTGAGTATCAGTGGTAGACAGGCAGTACTCACTACAGGCCTGGAGCAGTGGTGGCCATGGGAAGAGATTTCTCTGCTTGAGGAAAAAGGAGGGAAGATTGACAAGGAGTTTATCCTCCAGCTTGAGTGCCAACTCAACTGCAGGAGAATAGAGCCCAAGCTAGATTCATAAGGTCCCTGACTCCAAGCCCTGGCTCCCAGATAGCTAGTCTAACCAGTCTAGACCAGCTAGAGAAAGTCACCACCCTGAAAGGAAGGAAAAAGCCTAGTTAGATTTGCCACCTGCTAATTGTAGAGCTCTTGGGCCTTGAGTGAACCTAGGCAGTAGCCATGCAGTGGTCACTGCATGTCTTGGGTGAGACTCTGCTTTGCTGGCTTCCAATCTGACCCAATGAAGTCTCAATGATGGTAGCCACAGGAGTGCTTGTGTTACCCCCTCCTCCAGTTCCAGGCAGTTCAGCACAGAGAGAGAGAGAGAGAGACTTTGTTTGTTTGAGGGAAAGAAAGAGAAGAGAGTAAGAGTTTCTGACTAATAATCCAGGGAATTCTCCCAGATCTTACCCAAGGCGACCAAAGTGGTATCTCATTAAGTTTGCAACAGCTGCAGCATTACTGGCTTCTAAAGCAGATAGGGCTGAAGTGATGAAATATTTAGATCACAACACCCAAGTCCCTTTGAATGCCTGGAAAGCCTCCCAAGAAAAATGGACACAAACGAGCACAGAATCTGAAGACTACAATAAATACCTAATTCCTCAATATAGAGGCAAAGTTAAAATATTGAGTCTTATTAGTTTTCTTTTTGCTTATTTGTCATTTTGTTTGTTTATGCAATCAATCTTGTCATTGGTTTAAAATAATAGGTTATAAAATATTATTTGCAAGATTCATGGTAACTTCTAAAAACTTACAACAGATACAAAAGAAATAAAAAGTAAGAAATTAAAATATACCACTGGAGAAAATGACCTTCATTAAAAAGGAGACAGATAGGAAGTAAAGATGGAAGAGATCACAAAACAACCAGAAAAAAAAAAAAACTAAATGTCAGGAGCAAGTCCTTATTTATTAATAACGGTGAATGTAAATGGACTAAACTGTGCAGTCAAAAGACATAGACTCTGAATGGATTTAAAAAACCAAAAGACCCAGTGATCTGTTGCCTAAAACAAAAAAATACTTTTCACCTATAAAGATACACAGAGATTGAAAATAAAGGTGTGAAAAAAGATATTCAAAACAAATGGAAACCAAGAAAGGCAGGAGTTTCTAAACTTAAAATTGATTTCTAGACAAAAACTATAAAAAGAGATAAAGAGGGTCATTATATTGTGATTAAAGTTCATTCAGCAAGAGGATGTAAAAACTGTAAATATCCATGCACCATCCAACATGGTGCACCTAGATACATGAAGTAAATAGAGTTCAAAAGAGAGATACACCCCAATACAATAACAGCTAGATAGGTAGAGACTTCGGTACCTCCACTTTCAACATTGGACGGATGTTTCAGTCAGAAAATCAACAAAGAAACATCAGACTTAATCTGCACTGTAGAGCAAATGAATGTAATAGATATTTACAGATCATTTCATCCAATGGCTTCAGAATATAAGTTTTTTCTTTAGCAGATGGATTGTTCTCAAGGATAGGCCATATGTTAGGCCACAAAACAACTCTTGAAACATTCAAAAAGTAAAATAATCTCATGTATCTTCTCAGATCACATTGGAATAAAACTAGAGATCAATAAAAGGAAGAATTTCTGAAACCATAAAAACATATGAAAATTTAACAATTTGCTTCTGAATAACCAGTGGGAAAATGAAGAAATCAAGAAGTAAATTTAAAAATTTCTTGAAACAAATGAAAATGGAAACACAGCATTCTGAAACCTATGGGACATGGCAGAAGTGCTACTAAGGGGAAAGTTTATAACAATAAGCAATAAGCACCTTCTTCAAAAATGCCGAAAAACTTCAAATGCCACCCGAATGATGCATCTCAAAGAACTAGGAAACAGGAGCAAACTGAAACAAATCAGTAGATAAAATGAAATCAAGATCAAAGCAGAAATAAACAAAATTGAAATGAAAAAATTTAAAGAGATTAGTGAAACAAAAAGTTGATTTTTTGAAAAGATAAATCAACAAACTTTTAGCTTGAGTAAGAAAAAAAGAGAGAAAAACCAAATAAATAAATTCAGAGATGAAAAGTGAGACATTACAATTGACATTGTAGAAATTTAAAGTATTATTAAAGGCTATTATCAACAACTACATGCCAACAAATTGAAAAACCTAGAAGAAATGAATAAATTTCTAGATCCATACAAGCTACTAAGATTTTACCATGAAGAAATCCGAAACCTGAACAGAACAATAAAAGTAATTAGATGGAAGCTATGATGACAAGCCTTCCAGTGAAGAAAAGGACAGAAGCCAGTGGTTTCACTGCTGAATTCTACCAGACATTTAAAGGACAAGGTGGGGCACACTGGCTGACGTCTGTTGGGAGTCCAAGCAGGAAGATTCTTGAGCCCAGACGTTCAATACTAGTATGAAAACACAGGGAGATCTGATATCTACAAAAAATTTAAAAAGTAGCTAGGTGTAGTGGTGCACTTCAGTACTCCCATCTAGTTTGAAAGCTGAGCAGAAGGATCGTTTGAACCTGGAATGTAGGCTGCAGTGAACTGTAATTACACCACTATACTACAGCCTGTGAGACAGAGCAAGACCCATTCCACAAAAAATAATTAAAGCAAAATAAAAACGAACAAATATCAATTCTACTCAAATTAATTGAAACAAAATAGAGGAGGGGAAAATACTCGACATTTATTCTATGAGGCCAGCATTACGCTGATACAAAACCAGACAAAGACACAACAAAAAAATGACAACTGCAGGCCAATATTCCTGATGAACATGGATACAAAATTCTCAACAGAATACTAGCAAATCAAATTCAACAACACATTAAAAAGATCGTTTAATAGAAAAAGAGAAAAAACAAGATCATTCATTATGACCAAGTTGATTATAACTCAGGGAAGCAAGGATGGTTCAACACATACAAATCAGTCAATGTGATACATCATATCAACAGAATCAAGGGAAAAATATGATCATTTCAATTAATACTGAAAAATTATTTGATAAAATTCAACCACACTCCATAATAAAAATCGTCAAAAAAACTGGATATGAAGAAATATGCCTCAACATAATAAAAGTTATATATAACAGACCAACATATCATATTGAATAGAGAAAACCTGAAAGCCTTTCTTCTAAGATATGGAGTATGACAAGAATGCCCACTTTTACCACTGTTATTCTATATGTAGTGGAAGTCCTAGCTAGAACAATCAGATAACATAAAGAAATACAGGACAGGAAAATTGAAAAAGAAGTCAAATTATCCTTCTTTGCAAATGATATAATTTTTTTTTTTGAGACAGGATCTCATTGTGTCTCACAGGCTGGAGTGCAGAGGTGAAATCTTGGCTCACTGCAACCTCCACCTCCTGGGTTCAAGTGATTCTTCTGCCTCAGCCTCCCCAGTAGCTGGGATTACAGTCATGTGCCACCATGCTGTGCTAACTTTTTGTATTTTTAGTAGAGACAAGGTTTCACCATGTTGAGCAGGCTAGTCTCAAACTCCTGACCTCAAGTGATCCCCCCACATTGGCTTGCGAAAGTGCTGGATTATAGGCATGAGCCACCACACCTGGCAGATATAATCTTATATTGGAAAAACACAAAAGATTCCACCAAAAACCTGTTAGAACTGATGAAAAAATTTGGTAAATTTGGAGGATATCACATCAACATACAAAATTACTAGCATTTCTATTTTCTAAGAGCAAACAATCCAAAAAAGAAATCAAGAAAATAATCTCATTTACAAAAGCTGCAAATAAAATACAATACCTAGGAATAAACTTAACCAAAGATGTAGAAGATGTCTACAACAAGAACTATAAAACGATGATGCAAGAAATTGAAGAGGACACAAGAAAATGGAATGATATTCTATGATGCATGGATTAGAAGAATCACTAATGTTAAAATGTCCATATCACTCAAAGCAATCTAAAGTTCAATGCAATCTCTATCAAAATACCAATGACATTTTTCACAAAAATAGAGAAAACAATCCTAAAATTTACTTGAAACCAAAAATGCCCCAGAATAGCCAAAGCTATCCTTAGCAAATAAAACAAAATTGGAGGCATCTCCTTACCTGATTTCGAATTATGCTACAGAGATATAACAATCAAAACACCAGGATACTGGCATAAAAGCAGACACATAGATCAATGCAACAGAATAAAGATCCCAGACGGATATCCATACATCCACAGTGAACTCATTTTCAACAACGGTGCTGAGAACATACATTATAGAAAGGACAGGCTATTCAGTAAGTGTCACTGAGAAAACTGGATATTCGCATGCAGAAGAATGAAACTCGACCCTATCGCTTGCCATATAAAAAATAAAATTAAAACAGATTAAGAACTTAAGTTTAAGGTCTGAAACTATGAAACTACCACAAGAAAACATTTGGGGGAACTCTTCAGGACATTGGACTGGGGAGATATTTATTGAATAATACCTGTCAAGCACAGGCAATTAAAGCAAAAATGAACAAATGAGATTATGTCAAGCTGAAAAGCCTCTGGGCAGCAAAGGAAACAATAAATAAAGTGAAGAGAAAACTCACTGATGGGTAAGAAATATTTGCAAACTACCCATCTGTCAAGAGTCTAATAAGAATAATATGTAAGGAGCTCAAACAACTGTAAGAAAAATCTCATAATTTCAATTTTAAAATAGGCAAGGATCTGAATAGATATTTCTCTAAAGAAGACAAGCAAATGGCAAAAAGGTATATGAAAAGGGGCTCAACATCACTGATTATCAGAAAATGCAAATGAAAACTATAATGAGATATCATCTAGTCCCAGTTAATATCGTTTTTATTCAAAAGGAACTAATAAATGCTAGCAATGACACAGAGAAAAGGGAACCCTTTTACACTGTTGGTAGGAAAATAAAAACACTATGGAGAACAGTTTGACGGTTCCTCAAAAAAAGTAAAACTAGGACTACCATATGATCTTGCAATCCCCCTGCTAGTTATAGACTCAGAAGAAAAGAAATCAGTATATTGAAGAAATACCTGCATGCCCATATTTACTGCAGCACTATTCACATTATCCAAGTTTGGGAAGCAACCTAAGTGTGCATCAGCAGATGAATGGGTAAAGAAAATGTGGTACATGTACACAGTGGAGTACTATGCAGCCGTAAAAAAAGAATGAGATCCTGTTATTTGCAACAACATGATGAACTGGAGGTAATTATGTTAAGTAAAATAAGCCAGCCACAGAAAGACAAACTTCACATTTACTCACTCATTTGTGGGAGCTAAACAAATTTAAACAATTGAATTAATGAAGATAAAGAGTAAGATTATGGTTATCAGAGACTGGGAAAGGTAGTAGGAGTGGATGTTGAAGATGATTAATGGGTAAAAAAATATAGCTATATATAATGCATTTGATCTAGTACTTGATAGCAAAACAGAGTGACTAAAATACAATAATTAGTTTGTTTGTAACTTAAAGAAAAGATAAATGCTTGAAGTGATAGATGCCCCATTTACCTTGATGCGATTGTTACACGTTATGTGCCTATATTAAAATATTTCATTTACTCCATAATTATATATACCTACTATGTACTCCACAAAATAAAAAATAACCTTTCCAAATCTTTTAAATCATATATATTGTACATATAATTACATGATTCCAAATCTCTGGTTTGGCTTTTCACTGTCTTAATGGTGTCATCTAATTACCTAAATTTTTAAACTTTAATGTAGTCTAATGCAATTCTTTCATTTTTATGGTGAGCACTTTCTTTGTGACATAGTTCATGTATTTTTGCTTACTTCAAAGATATTATCCTATGTGGCTTTTAGAAATTTTAATTTTTTGATTGAATTTACTTGTATAATCCAACAGACATTGTTCTTGTCCATGTAAAAAGATAAAAATAAAGTTACAAATATCTAATTGACTCAGTATCATCTATTGAAAGGGTAGTCTTTTCCTCTTACATTCTGGTGGTGCACTTCAAATAAATTAACTGACCACAAATACGTGGGTTTGGTTCCGGACTCTTTTCTGTTCTGTAGGTCTATTTTGTACTACCAACATCTTTCTAATACCTTTATTAGCTGTGGATTTCCATTAAGTCTTTAAACATTTTAAGGAAGCTTTCCAACAGTTTTCTTCTCTGATAGTGATATGGTCTGGCTGTGTCTCGAATTGTAATTCCCATAATTCCCACATAGCATGGGGGTAACCCAGTGGTAAGTAATTGAATAATGGGGAAGGTTACTTCCATGGTGCTGTTCTGTTAGGAAGTGAGTTTTCACAAGCTCTAATGGCTTTATAAGGGGCTTTTCTCCCTTTTGCTAGGCATTTCTTGCTGCTGCCATGTGAAGAGGACATGTTTTTTTCCCCTTCTGGTATGATTGTAAGTTTCCTGAGGCCTTCCAAACATGCTGAACTGTGAGTCAATTAAGCCTCTTTCCCTTATAAATTGCCCTGTTTCGAATATGTGTTTATAAGTAGTGTGAGAATGGACTAACACAAATGGTAAATCAGCTATTCATAATCTTGTATTTTCATCTAAATTTTAAAAACAGCTTATCTAATTTCACTCCCAAAACAAAACAAAACAAAAAGGAATTGGAATTGTGATTGTCATTGTGTTGAATATAGATATCACCTTAATGGTAATTGATACCTTCAAAATAGAACTCTTCTACCTCATAAATATAATATGCCTTAATATTTATTTAGTCTTCTTTAATATTCCTCAGTGTTTTATACTTTTCATTTTAGAGGTCTTGCACATTTGCTTATTTAATTTTATCTCTAGGTATTTACATTTTTGATATTAAGGAAAATAATCTATAATTTTAAATTTCATTTTCTCTTATTTGCTGCTGTGATATAGAAACACAATTGATTTCCATACAGTGTTCTTACAAAAGTCATATATTAATGTTTATTTTTGCCTGCTATTTCTACAGATATTGAAAGAAGTATATTAAATTCTTTAACTATAATTATGAATATACATGATTATTCTTTTGGTCCTGTTAGTTTTTGTTTTAGGCACACACAGCTTTGTACTGTTGTATCCGCCATTTGTTTGACCTTGATCATTATGAAGTGTTTCACTTTATGTCTCATAATATTTCTTGTCTTGAAACCTGGTTAACCTGAAATCAATATAGACATAACCACTGTCTTTATATTAGTGTTTTAATAGTCTATTTTTAATATAAAGTGTGTTGCTTTTGAATAGCATATATTTGGGTCTTTTAAAAAAAATCCAGCCTATCTTCATCTTTTGAATGGTGAATTTAATAAATATATATTTAATGTAATTACAGATATATTTGGGTTTTTCTTACCTTTCCACTATTTGATTTATCTTATCTGTTCTTTGATCCTCTATTACAATTTTCCTGACTTTTTAATGCCCTCTTTAACTTTTTAGGTAAACTACTTTTATGCTATTCTTTCAGCAGTGATACTGGAGGTTACATTATGCATTCTTGACTTCTTACCATATATGTAAAAATATTTCTTTAACATTTTTGAACAATGAGAGAAGATTACAATTTAAGCCTTTCCTTAATGCTTTGACACTATAGATTTATAAATATTAAAAGAGTCTGATTATTACTTCCAAATAGCTTACTTATTTCCCATATGTTTCACTTCTTCCTGCAGTCTTATACTTTTCCATCTGGTCTCATTTGCCTTTAAATTGGAGAATTATTTGTATTTCTTCTGGTGAAGATTTGTCTTTAGAAATTATCTCATCTTGGGTGAATCACCTGAGATTAGGAATTCGAGACCAGCCTGGCCAACTTGGCAAAACCCTCTCTGCTAAAAATGCAAAAAATTAACCAAGCATGATGGCAGACACCTGTAATCCCAGCTACTTGAGAGGCTGAGGCAGGAGAATTGCTTGAACCCAGGAAACAGATGTGGAGTGAGCCAAGATCGTGCCACTGCACTCCAGCCTAGGTGACAGAGTGGATTCAGTCGAAAAAAGAAAAAGAAAGAAAGAAAGAAAGGAAAGAAAGAAAGAAAGAAAGAAAGAAAGAAAGAAAGAAAGAAAGAAAGAAAGAAAGAAAGAAAGAAAAGGAGAAAGAAAGAAAAAGAAAGAAAGACAAAGAAAGAAAGAAGGAAGGAAAGAAAAGAGAGATAAGGAAGGAAAGAAGGAAGGAAGGAAGGAGAAATTATCTTTTAGATTTCATAAGGCATCTGTATTTCACCTTTAATTTTTAAAGACGCTTTCTCTTGGTTTTAAATTGTAGGTTGCTAGGATTTCATTCTCCTATCCCTCGACCACTGCCCAGGAATAGTAAAGATGTTATAACATTTTATTTTCCTCTGGCTTCCATGACTTTTGTTTAAAAGATAGTAATTCCTATTTTTATTTATCTTTTGAGAAATACAATGGACTTTTTTCTTTAGGTTACTTTCTCTTTTATTTGAGCAGATTATCTATAAGGTGTCATAGTATCTATAATATATGGTTTTAAATTTGCACTGCCTGAAAAAGTTTCATGAGTTCCTTGACTTTGTGAACTGATATGTTTCATTAATTTGAAGAAATATCACCTAATATTGTCTCTTGAAATGTTGCTTTTATCCCATTATCTACTCTTTCCAATTAGGACTGAAATTACACTTACAGTCATCCCTTGGTGTTAATGTGTGATTGGTTTTAGTCCCACTGCAGATTCCAAAATATGCAGATACTCAGGTTTTTTATATGGAATGATGTTGTATTTGCATTTAATCTACACATATCCTCTCATAAGCTTTGTCATCTCTAGATTACTTGTAATACCTAATACAATGTAAAATCTGTATAAATAGATGTTATAATGCGTGGTTTTTTAAATTGTATTTTTTATTATTCTGTAATTCTTTTTATTGTGAATATTTTGAATATTTACAATTGAAAGTTAGTTGAATTCCCAGACACAGAACCCATGGTTACAAAGGGTTGACAATATGTTATACTATCTCACTGTTTGCCAGATGTCTCTCATCTAGCTTTATTCATTTCTTATTGTTTCTATATTTACCTGAGTTTGAATAATTTTATGGCTCTAGCTTCAAATTTATTAACCTTATATTCTATGTTTATTTTGCTATTGAACTCATAAAATAATTTCCTAATTTCAAGTACTATAATTTTAAAATGTTTAGATTACCATTTTAATTAGACTCCAATTCTATAAAAATATTTCATTATTTATTTGTCTTTTCCCTCTATTTCTTTTAGCATATGCATGATAGACTAAAATTGTCTGTTAATTTCAGTATATGATTATTTAGAGTCTTCTATCCACTGTTTCTCTCTTCATTATCTGTCACTTTTTCCTCTTTTTTTCCATATCTTTTTAATGTTTTTATTGTATATCAGACAATGTGCCCAAAATAATTAGACTGTATGTGGTTTTTTCCCTTTATTCCTCTATGGAAAGGATTCCATTTCTCCTCTCTTCAGTAGATTAGGTAATCAAATGATTGTCTCAATTCAACTAAACAATGGTCTGTATAGAAGGTATAGTTTGGAATTTAGGAAGTCTTGGTCAATTTGTTTCATCATGTTCCTCATGCATGATCTTGCAAGCATTTGACTGAAAGCTGAAAGACTGTAGTTTATTGGAGGGTCCTGTTTTGTTTGTGTGTTTTTCTTTCTTTTTTTTTTTTTAAGCTATATTCCTTCTTGATCTACCCCCATAACTTCAAAATCTGGCAAATACCTTGACCTGGAGACTGCCCATATATTTGAAGCAACCGCCTCCCCACTACTTTAATGGGATTTTGTCTCCTCAGTGTCAAGATATGGCCAAAGATTTCATTCTGGCTTTTAAACATTTATAATCCAAACCCCTAAGCATCACTACCACCACTACAAGCAGCCCCCTGCATACAAAAGTCACTCAATAAATATCTCATCAGGAAAAATGGCCATGTGCTTGAGCTCTTCTAGAGTCTACCCCATCACGCTAGCCTCTGTAACAGTCAAAAGCTTCTCTGGCTTCCCTTTACTCAAGGAGAATCCACCTCTTTAGGTTAAGCCCAGTTATCTGCTCATTCTCTGAATTAGCAAATGTCTGTAAGGCATCACAGTGATTGCCAGTTGTTTAGGTAGGGGGCTCTTCCCACTGTGTAATTTTAGCTCTTCTAGTTCTTGTTGATTCCATTTTTTTGATATATAAATTATAATGTTTATGTTACTCTTTTATTTGCTAGATAATGCAATAAAATCAATGACCCAAAGAAATGCTAGTTAACTTTCAAACTTCTAAGCAGAGGGATAAATTCTTATGTTTTTTATCTCCTCCTTTCCCTCAGGATTACCATTATTTATTAAGTGATAATCATGTTCCAAGCACAGTGCTAAATGCATTACTAAAGATGTTTCCTGAGAAATATAATAATTATCCCTATTTCCTATTTACATTTATAGTAACAGACTTAAGGAGGTTTATACAGCTATAAAGTAATGGCACTTGAATTTTGTCAGTGAAAGTATTATTCCAAAATGCATAGTTCCTACCATCATGTTACATAATGTCTCGCTTTCTCTCCATCTATTTTAGATAAATTTGTATAGATATAATATATATACAAATATATATTTATGTATTTATACCCACAATGAGGTACTCACACTACCCACATTTTTATCCAACTGACTGCAAATTTGAGGATTCCCTGTACCCTATTCTTATGTTTTTATATATCTATATCCATCTAGCTATATCTTTATTTATAGCTATATATGCATATCACTATTTTGACACCAGATACTAATACTTTTCTTTTTCCACATCAATTCCTCAATTTTCCAACACTAACTGGGTATTCAACAGTTTAACTCAGTTCTAACTCTAACTCCCAGAGTTATTGAAGACCCCACAGGTTAAGGGCTCAGTCCTACACAACTACCTGCATTTCAGATGCTAGCTACAATGGGGTACTCAGATCACCCACACTTCTGCCTGACTGACTGCAAATTCAAGGGTTCTCATAACCTATTCATATGTTTAATAATTTTCTAGACAGACATCAGAAAAATATTTTGTGTACCATTATCAGTTTATTATGAAGGAAGCTATGCAGGAACAGACCAAGGAAAGAGATGCAAGAGTCAAAGCTGAAGGTGAAGGTGGGTGCAGAGCTTTCACACCTTCTCTGGATACAAGATGATGTGTTCACCAACCTAGAAGCTCCCTGCATCTTGTTAGAGGGTTGCATAAGCACGACTGTTTAAGTCTTTGGGCTGTTAGCAATTGAACTCAATCTCCAGTTCCTTTACCCTTCTAGGAGAACAGGCATGGAGCTAAAAGTTCTAACCCTCTAATCATGACATTATCTGGCAGTTGGCCCCCAGTGTGAAGCTGTGTAAGCCTTCACCTTGGAATCCTACCCAGGAATCCCAGGGTAACAGGAGCTCTTTGCAGGAAGCCAGAGACAACAGGCAAGTATTTTTTTATTCTACATTATTTTTTCCCAAGTGGTGATCAGCATACAGGTTTGCCATCAGAAGAGGGAGTTTGTGCTTTAGCTTTTCTACTTTAACATGTGACCTTGGATTCAACGTTTAACTTTTCTGAATCTCACTTTCTTCATCTATAAATAGGAAGAATAACACTTTATTGAGTAGCTCTACAACAGAAGTTACCCAGATAGAACCAATTTTTAAACTATAAATATCTATAAATATTTTAATTATCATTTTTACTAACAGATATTCATATTCATATCCTGAGGAGCCTTTGGTTTTTCTTATCTTGCTTGGAGTTAACTCCATCCCATTCCTAATTATAGTTAACCCAATCAAGTTGTTACTCAATTGTGCGAGATAACCAGCTATTCCCATTATTGAACTTGGAAGATTATGTTGAATTATATACCCCAAATGTCAAGGAAATGCCTTTACATTAGCCACCAGCAGTAATAGGATTTTAACCTTAGTTAACTTCCCAAAGACATTGAAATTAATTACAATGTTAAGTTTCCTGAAACTGCTAACATTAGAAAATTGAGCTGCCAGTTTAAAAAATAGTAAGATGGAGGGGAGTAAGTTAGAACAGTTTTTAAAACAAAAACAGATATTATGTTGAAAATCATTCAAGCTTGCATAATGTTGATGTAATATATTCAGGCTCTATTTGGCCAAAATTTATATATTGAAAAAGCATGAAATATAATTACTTTCTTTTAAGCAGCACCAAATACTAAGAATTGATTTTCATAGAGATGGACTCCAATGCCCTGCAGCCATCAGACCTAAATTCTACATCATCAGGCAGTTTAAATTATATTTTGTATGATTATAATATGATGTTTATTTGTGAAATATAAATAAATGCTCTGTAAAGATCACTGGAAGTTGGAAAGGGAGAGAAGGGAAGAAATAAAATAATGGGAAATTGAAGAAAGGGAGAGAAAGGGAGACTGAAAAGCCAGAAACACCCTTTTATTTACATTTTATGTCTTAACTTTTCAAATTATTTTCCCACAACCAAAGTGCTGAAAACATATAACCAAAAATTAACCATTGAAATTTTTCAGAGTAACATTGACTAATATGAGATTTTATGTTATTCTACTCTATTTTGAAATAGATAACTACTTGATTTCTTGTGACTTTGAAGGATTTTCCTCCCCTCTTGTATTTGAAATCAACGTAACTGAAAATGACAACATATTTTCTCTCTTTTAAAATTAGTCACAGTGAATCTCAGAAGCTCAGAAGACTTATCTAAGATCACTGAGCTGGTCATTTCCATACATTTCAAGATTCCAGTCCTTATTCTCCATGTTTCTGTTCTTTTAATGACCTTACAATACACATCTGGTAAACTACACTTATGCACACATGCACACACATGGATAGGCCATATATGTTGGGAAACCACACATGCACACACACAAAATGCAGAGAAAAAGTCCTAAGAAAATAGTATGTCAAAAAAAAAAAAGTTTTACAAAGCATTTTATAGCTCTTTAATTTTCAATAACCTGGAATTACTATCCATTTATTCTGTAGATTGCTATGCTTTTTCAGATTGTTCAGGTTATATTATTCTGACAAAACCATAGTCTATGTTGTCCATTTTCTGGTCTTTTAGGTAATTTATTTTCTAAACTATCATAGGCTAATGAAAAGGTAAAGTGGGCTTTTCCTCAAAAAGGTAAAGTGGTATATGATATGTGATATAGCACTTTATGAGTGACACTTGTGCCACTTAGTTTGAAGAATCTCTTCCAGTTTTAGTCTTTGGCATTTTAAAGACATGGAGGAATATCAAACCCATTGTCAATGTAAAACGCAGATATACATAGAAGTAAGTCTTACATTTTGACACGTTTTTAATTCACCAGATGTTCATGAAACACACACAAATCACACAATCAGACCAAGGAATGCATTACACATCTGGATCTTGATTAGTGTTCATAGTTAGACTTCAGGTGGATTATACCACTTACTAGCTTTTTGACTGAGACAAATCAACTTGATTAAAATGTACTGGTAACAAGAAACATAAGTACTTTAAAAGAAAATGCGTTTTGTAATAAAAAGCATTTAAAAATAATTTAATTAAACTATTTCAAGAAATGGACATATGATGAAGCAAAATACAAAACAAAACAAAAAACAAGACTACAGTAATAGACTTGGAAAATAATTGTCTATAACCGTGTGCTTTCCGCCTCAGATGGTAAATTATCTAGCTTTAAGTTGTTCTTTCCATTCTATTCCTTTTTGTGATTTAATTGTTTTTAACATGTTACCTATGAATAACAAATGAGAATAAGAATTATATTATAAAACTCATATTTTGTATAGTTTAATAAATGAGTATATGCAAACTAAGACAGTATATTTCTAATTCCTCTATGAATTATTTTAAAGTTTAGATTTTAAAATATTTTAAAATTTAAGAAAGTTAAGATTTTCAAAACTTCTGCAATTTGTTCCTATAAGCTTGGTAGTAGTGTTGACCTATTGACCCTCCCTGCCAAATGGAAGGAACCTTTTATGTGCTATGGGATGTACTGAACCCTAAAGAGATAATCATGAAGCAAAACTGAACTGATCATGTCATAAACTTACCTCCTAATAAGGAATTATGTAACTTTCCTAGACTTCCTACAAAAAACATTTAAAAATTAAGCAAATTGGAGGCAATAATATTGTAGCATATTCTCTTCGTGATCTAGTCTAATTTTCAAATTATTCATAAAATCAAGATTTCAAACATCAATTTCAAGCTAGAAATTACTAACACATGTTGGATTTGGTCAATCTACATTGAGTCAATAAAAAAGGAAAAAAAATTAAGGGGGATTCTACTAAATAAAGAATCACAACATCTTTTAAGCACATGGTCATAGACACTTACATAACCTTTTCTCTATTGCTATAAAATTTTCAGAAATATCAGTCATGTAAATAGCTTTACACCTAAATTATTTAGGTTTTGCTTTTATTTGTTTAAGCTGCTGGGAAGTGCCGGGCAGTCTTCTAGGTAATGGGGTCACCTAGAATGGGGTTACAGCGGTGATCTAACAAACCCCTCCCCCTAGGGACGTTGCTTTGTAGTGGGATGTCATAGGCTGTATTTTCCAAAATTGGCCATAATATTTCTGGTCCTTACTGTTATTGCAGAGCTTTACCATGCCTGCATTGGCACCTCTAATTTTTTCCTCTTCTGCTTGAAACACGCAAGACTTTGTTAACTCGGTGAATAAAATTCCACAGGAGTATGTGCCACATGAGTTACAAGTCAATGTCATAAAAGACAAAACAGCTTCCACCCTTCTCCAGTGGTTTTGGAATTCTGAGTCTATGTACCATTGCTCGCTACCCTACAACTGACAGACTGGGGAGAGAACATTTAGATATGTGGAGACATGCCTGAGGAGTCTTCTTATCCCAGGTGTGGGCAATGCAAGGAGGTGCGCATTCAAATGACTTGAACCCAGTCACTTCATAGCTGCATCACTGCATGCAGAACCCTAAAGAGAACCTGATAGCTAAATGCAGTCCATTCCCAGATTCATGAGCAAAATCAGTTATTCTTACTGTTTTAGCTATTGTTTCAGAGTGGTATGTTATGCAGTAGATTGAAAAAATAGAGAAGATAAGGATACTGAAGAATATAGAGTATGCCACAATGGCCAAGGGTCAAGCCGTGGAGGCGGAGGGGCCTGGAGCGCACAGGGGGACCCGGGGCTGGGGGCGGCCCTGGCACAGGCGTGCGACTCGGTGGAGTGCCGCTTCGTGGTGTTTTCAAATGCGGGAAGCGTGCCGACGTGGGCCAGGGCACCTTCGGGGAGGTGTTCAAGGCCCGGAGGAGGCTCTGAGGCAGGCGCTGATGGAAAGCGAGGAGCAGGGGCTCCCCATGACAGCCTTGCGGGAGGTCAGGATCCTCCAGCTCCGAAACCCGAGGCTGCGGCCAACGTGACTGAGGTCTGTGGAAGCCACGCTTCCCCGGCCACCGCCGCCAGCGCGCTCCGTACCTGGTGCTGGACTCGGTGAGCATGCATGGCGCTGCTGGGCTGCGGAGCAACGCGTGGGTCAACGCTGTCTGGGACCCAGAGGGTGATGCAGATGCTGTAACGGCCTCCGCTGCGCCCGCAGGAGCAAGATCCTGCACGGGGACGCGAAGGCTGCTCGGGCGCTCAGCACCGGGAGGGGTCCTGAGGCTGGCGACCCCGGGCTGGCCCGGGCCTGCAGCCTGGCCGAGAGCAGCCCGCAGCCGCTGCACCCAGCGCGTGTGACGTGCGGGCCCCGCCCCGGAGCGGCTGCTCGGGGAGCCGGACCGCGGCCCCGCACTGACCTGTGGGGTGCTGGGTGCACCCTGGCAGCCCCATCGCGCAGGGCAGCCCGGAGCCGCGCCAGCGCGCCCTCGTCGGCCAGCTCTGCGGCTCCATCACGCCGAGGTGTGGCCACGTGGACAGGTGTGAGCCGCACGACAAGCTGCGGCGGAAGGTGGAGGGCCGAAGGCTGGACCTCACGGACAAGCCGCTGGAGCTGGACCCTGCCCGGGCATCCGCCGCGACTTCCTCTGGCCGGACCCACGCCCTCCGACCTCAAGGGCATGCTCTCCACCCACTGAGTCCATGTTGGAGTGCCTGGCCCCGCCCCGAAAGGGCAGCCAGGTCACCCAGCAGTCCGCAACCACAGCCGCCATCCCGCCTCCACCAACCAGGCCGGGTTCGAGCGCGTCTTCTGAGGTCTGGCGCTTGCCACGAGGGCTGTGGTACTTTTCCTTCTGCTTTGTAACTTGCATCACGGACACGGTGGGGCGTTTGGGTTTCTATCTCTCGTGAATATTTTATTTAATCCCCACCCTGGGCTCGGGGAGCAGCCCGCTGAGGGGACTGGAGTGCAGCATTGGCTGAGAGGCCCGGGGGGCACCAGGGCCCTCCCGTCTTGCTCCCTGGCTTTCCGGAAGGTGCCCAGAGGGTCTCCAAGGATGGGAGGAGGGGCTCGCCCACCAGTGACTTTTTCTAAGCGCTCCCAGCACGATGGAACAGGGGATAGGTCCCTCACCCATCCACAGTCCTGTTCTGGGGCTGAGAACCCTGCGTGCGGACAGGGCTGGCCTCAGGACTGCGCTGTTTGTAGCCTCGCCCTCAGAAGCACTGGGGCCGGCACACGCTCTTGGTTTCTTCCACGTAAGAATTTTATCTACAACCATCCGATCTTTGACAAACCTGACAAAAACAAACAATGGGGAAAGGAGTCCCTGTTTAATAAATGGTGTTGGGAAAACTGGCTAGCCATGTGCAGAAAACAGAAACTGGACCCCTACCTGACACCTTACACTAAAATTAACTCCAGATGGATTAAAGACTTAAACATAAGACCTAACACCATAAAAAC
>PVKP010015734.1:0-49786 GCA_004027715.1 Plecturocebus donacophilus | reverse complement strand
GCTGCTTATTTGTTATTTTCATCCCCTATTCCTTCCTGTCTCCATTGTTAAGCACAATTATTGGCATAAAAGAGGTTTTTAATACCCATTTTTAGACTGTATTCTAGCCTGGGCAATAAAACAAGAATCCCATTCTCTCTCCCTCTTTCTCTTCCTCTTTCTTTCTCTCTTTCATTCTTTTTTTTTTCTTTCTTTCTTTCTTTTGCTGTTTCTTTCTCTCTCCTTTTCTAAAACCTCTTCCTCTTTCTTTCTCTCTTTCATTCTTTTTTATCTTCCTTTTGCTGTTTCTTTCTTTCTCCTTCTCTCTCTTTTTCTAAAATCTCTTCCTCTTTCTTTCTCTCTTTTATTCTAAAAAAAAGAAATGAGATATGCCTGGGATTTGCTTCAAAACAATCAAGCAGCGTGGGTGGAGAGTAGTGGAGGTAAAGGATTAGATAAAACAAGAATAGTTGAGTTGATGAGTGTTGTAACTGAGTAATGGGACATTAAATTTTAACTTACCATTAAAAGCTGGTAAATTTAAGAAAATGCACTAATTTTTAGGCTCATTTTGAAATAAATGAACAGTAATTTCAAAGAATGTTTTGGGAATGTTCTTTTTGTCTCTATGAAATGGCAGATAAAGTTTCAAGTTGAGAAAACTAAGTTCCCAGAAAACATCAAGATGCATTTTTGAGAGTATTAACTTAAGAAGAGGCAAAAAAAAAAGCATCTCTTCTACCATATCAATCAAGATTTCAAATTATAAATAAGGTAGTAATAATTCTTACCTCCTAGCAAGTGTCTGATTTCTAACGTGTATAGCCAAAAGCAAAAAGTACAACCTAATAATAAATGAGTAATTGCCTATGTTCTGACAATTGAGTAAAGCTTCTTTATAAAAACCCAAAGAAATCTCAACTTACAATCAGATTTGGAGCCCTGATCTAGGAGAGAACGGTTAAGATAAAGTTTCATGGAATCACAGGTTGTTATCAGCCTCCTGGGGAAAACTCAGGGCTAAAATTTATCCTTCCCTACCACAAAAAGCCATCTGAATGGCTTATAATTATCCAGGGAATTCAAACAATCAATTTTGTTCAGGTTCTGTTACTTTTATCAAATTAATTTTGAATTAACAGTTTGGTGGTTTTATATCCTGGTGGACCCATTATCACACAACTTCAGAGCTAATATCTGTTAGCTCTTTGCGCTGCATTAGGACTCTATTTCTAATTTCTTTGATATACCAAGGAAAAATCTAAAAGAGTACTAAATATTTCCAGGAAAAAAGGGTACATTGGTCTACTTCACCTGAAGTTCTCTCCTTCGGTCCCTTCCTCCCTTTCGCACACATCCACACTGGTAATGCTCAGCTCAGTTACTCAGTACCTCCTGGCCCCATGCCACATTCCTCAGTATCTCCACAGACACACTTCACCTTTCAAAAATACACTTCCAATGAGACTTCCTGGTGCCTTCCCCGGGGTTCTTGCTCTTTCTTCTGGGCTCCTACATCCCCTTCTTTATGTACTTTATGGACAGAATTTACCAATATAGCCTAGAAAAGTGCCACACAGTACAGATGGTTAAGAGGATGGGCTCTGGAGCCAAACTGCTTTGGTTAAAATCCTCACTGTGCCACTAAACGTCTGTATAACTGTAGTCAACCAACCCCTTTTAGTCTCAGGGGTTTTTTTTAATTGACAAATACAGATTGTACATATTTATTGTATACAACATGATGTTTTGAAACACAGTAGTCCCTCTCTCATCCACAGGGGATACATTCTGAAAACCCTAGTGGATGCCTGAAACTGTGGATGGTACCGGAACACTATACATTAAGTTTTTTCCCATACGAAAATACCTATAGTGAAGTTTAATTTATAAAGTAGGTACAGTTAAGAAATTAACAATAACTAATAACAAAACAGAACAATTACAACAACAATTCACAGATGGAAGATTCATATATGTTCACAATTTCACGGATGGAAGATTTGTTCTTACCATAGATCTTAGCAACGTCACGATATGGGTTTTTTTCCCCTTAGTTTTGGTCAAGAACTTTCACCTTTTCCCTTAAAAGAAGCATTTTACATCTTCTCTTTGGCAAGCTGGAAGTGCCAGCATCACTACTCTTGCACTCTGGGGACATTATTAAGCAAAATAAGGGTTCCCTGAATACAAGCACTGTTATACCTCAACAGGTGATCTGATAATCAAATTGGCTCCTAAGTGACTGGGAGTGGGTACTGTGTACTGCACAGATATGCTGGACAAAGGGATGATTCATGTCCCAGTCGGGAGGATGCACAATGGCACAAGATTTCATCATGTTACTCAGAATGGCATGCAACTTAAAACTTCGCAACTGTTTATTTCTAGAATTTTCTATTTAATATTTTCAGACTGCAATGACTAACTGAAACCTCTTAAAGTGAACACCATAAGGATATAATGTATGTATATACATTGTGAAATGGCTCAATCAAGCTAATTTACATGTGTACTGCCTCGTAAACTTACAACTTCTCTGTGGTGAGAACACTTAAAATCTATTCTCTCAGTGATTTTCATAATGCAATACATTGTTTATTAACTAATTACCAGGTTGCACAATAGATCTCTTGAACTTATTTTTCCTATTAAGCCTCAGTTTTCTTACCCATAAAATGGCAATAACAATATTCCTATCTCATGGGATGGTTCTGAGAACTGAGGTAATATATATAATGCCTGGCACATAGTAAATTTTCAATAAATGTAAGCTATCATTACTACAATGTATCAAAATCATTTTATTATTTTTCTGCTACATCATAAACTCTCTAAGGGTAGTGACTATATTTGAGTTTAATTCAACTAGTACTCAAAGTAAATAATAAATTAATTCAGAGACTATGTCTGAGTTTAATTTAAAATAGTGTGCTAACTTTAAGTCAGGCAATTGCTGGGTGTTAGGAATACAAAGATGAGTAACATAAAGTGAAGGCTGTAAAACACCTTGCAGTCTTATCTATTCACACATAGTATACACAGAGAATCTCAATAAATATAGATTGAATTAATATGTGAGGTCCAGTTACTATCAACTCTTTTTACAGAAGTCATAAGAAATCTGAAAGCAACTTTATTTGAATAGATAGGAAATTTATTCCAAAACCAAAGGATACTGAAAGCTAATGGTCAACAATACAAAGCTGATAACTGACTGAAAAGTATTATGGTTCTCTTAATCTGTATAAGTCCTGGTTAACTTTATTTAGATTAAAACTAGGAAAAAAACTCAAGAGAAAGTTTAAAAATGTATCCCACTCTATTTACTTATTTTAAGTTAAGCAGGTAATATATTAATATATTCTCTCTCTGCATAAAAACAGCTAAAACTAAAGTTATCTCCAGAGGTAGTAACTTTCAAGTTATTTTTAGATCCTGTCTTTTTTAATCTATGCAGTTGTATGCGTGCAAATACACAGAAATGGTAGTATGATTTGTGTTTTTTTAATTTACACAAATTTTACAGTTTGCATTATTTTGTATTTTATCATTATTATATAATACACTCATATGTAATGCAAACTGCATCTAACAAAGGTATATATGTATTTTTAAATGTACATGATACATATACACACACATATACATACATACATACATAGGTATGTTCTCAATCTCTGTAACATTGATTTTTTTTTTTTAAGACATAGGGTCTCACTCTGTCACTCAGGGTAGAATGCAGTGGTGCAGTCCTAGCTCACTGCAGCCTTGAACTCCTGGGCTCAAGAGATCCTCCCACCTCAGCCTCTCAAGTAGCTGGGATTATAGGCATGTACCACTAAGCCCAGATAAATTTTTTTTTTTTTTAAGAGACCAGGATCTCACTACAATACTTAGGCTGGTCTCAAATTCCTGGGCTCAAGTGATTCTCCCACCTTCAGCCTCCCAAAGTGCTGGGATTATAGGTGTGAACCACCACACCTGGCCTATGTTCTATTTTTATGCCAATATCGCAATGCTTTTATTATTGTGGTTTTGTGGTATGTTTTGATCTCTGGAAGAATCAGATCAACCTTGTTCTTCTTGTTCAAAAATATCTTGCATATTTTTATGCATTTACACTTCCACATTGGAAGTAAATATGGCATAATGTTTAAACATCTATTTATCTAAGTTTTCAAATTTAATGATATAAAATCATAAATAATAATCTCTGATCACGCCACCATATTCTGTTTCTAGTCTCTCTCTCGCCTTCCCCCTATTGCAGTTTATTGGTACACTCTTCCTTTTTAACTTAATCAAATGTACCAAATATCAGAACCTTTCAAATATCCTGCTTCCAAAATAAAAAGTACTCTCTCTAAAGACATACTAAAGTTCCTCTGTATAAGCAGCTTGCCCACCAAAACAAGTTTTCTGCCAATGATCTTAGTATGAGAAAACTGTGGCAAAGAGAAATGAATTCTTTACATGTTGGAATTACTGATCCAAGAATAATGATTAGAATTAAAGTTGGGCAAAAGGCCTGAACAGACATTTCTCAAAAGAAGACATACAAATGGGCAACAGGTAAATGAAAAAATGCTCAACATCACTAATCATTAGGAAAATGCAAATTGAAACCACAATGAAAGAGCCAGGTACAGTGGCTCATATCTGTAATCCTGGCATTCTGGGAAGCCCAGGGAGAAGGATCACTTGAGTCCAGGAGTTTCAGATGAGCTGGGGCAAGATTTCCAGACACCATCTTTAGAAAAAATTTAAAAATTAGCCAGGCAAGGGGTGCATACCAGTAATCCTAGCTACTGGTTGAGATGGGAGGATTGCTAGAGGCCAAGAGTTTGAAGCTGCAGTGAGCTATAATCACACCATTGCACTCCAGTGTGGAAGAATAAGCAAGATCCTGTCTCTTAAAAAAAAAAAAAAAAGAGATATCATCTCACCCTAGTTAGAATGCCTATTATCAGTAAGACAGGAAATAACAAATGCCGGTGAAGATGTGGAGAAAAGGGAATGTTCATATACCATTGGTGGGAATGTAAAGTAATAAAACCATTATAAAAAACAGTATGGAGGTTCCTCAAAAAACTAAAATAGATCTACCATATGATCCAGCAATCCCACTGCTTGGCATATATCCAAAAGAAAGGAAATCAATATATCAACGAGATATCTAAACTCTCATAACTATTTCAACACCATTCACAATAGCCAAGATATGGAATCAATCTAAGTGTCCATCAATGGATAAATGGACAAAGCAGATGTGGTATATACACAATGGAATATTATCCAGTCAGAAAAGAGAAAGAAATGTTGTCGCTTCTTTTATCGCAACATAAGTATTACTGGAGATCATTATGTTAGCTAAAATAAGCCAGAGACAGAAAGACAAATATCACATGTTCTCATTCATGTGGGAGCTAAAAAAGTGGATCCTATGAAGACAGAGTGTAAAATGATAGTTATCAGCGGCTGAAAAAGAGGTCAAAGAGGATGAAGAGAAGCTAGTTAAGGGGTACAAAAATATAGTCAGAGTAAAGGAATAAGTGCTAGTATTCAATAGTAGAGTAGAAAAATTATAGTTAATAATTTATCGTATACCTCAAAACAGCTGCAGAGAAGATTTACAATGTTCCCAACACAAAGAAAAGATAAATGTTTGAGGTAACAGATATCCCAATTGCTCTGATTTGATCACTACACATTATGAACAGGTACTAAAATATTACATGTACCCTAATAATATCATAAACAAGATTTTTTAAATTTAAAGAGGATTAAAGTGACTGGATTTTCAAAATCACTAACTTCTATAACAATTTTTTTAAAAAGAAACTAGACTTAGAAGTACTATAGATTTGAGGATTCTTAAGCATTCTATCACAATAATGATGTGATTTGGTACCCAGTAGTTAAACATCTTTGCCTGAAGACTGGCTAAATTGAGAAATCAGTCCTTATAAACATGTTAAAAACAACCATACAGGCAACAAGAAATACACACACAATAATTCAAATTTCATAAGTCTACTATGATTAGCAATGGCAGCCTGGTGCACTGTGTTAAGAAGGATTCTGAAGCTGAACTCTGATTCAGTGGAAAAGATGGGTGCCAAACTCCTAGAAGAGGAAAACAGTAGCAGATGTGCCCCATATTTGGCCATCTTTGTATAGTAAATAAAAACACTGCACCTGTGTTCAGAAACTCTACAGTTCTCCTATAATGTATTAATATAACAAGTAGAATAATACTTCTAAAACATGAATAGGATCAAGTCACCTCTTGCCAATGGTCTTTCATTCCACTCAGAGTAAAAGCTAAAGTCCTTTTTATTACACAAAAAGCCTTACATTATCTCACTCTCCATTGTATCTCTGATATCATTTCCTGCCGCACATCCTATTGATGCCATTCCAAAACATACCGTTTCTTCATTGTTCTGTAAACACACCAACTAAGTCCCTGCCTCAGGATCTTTGCATCTGCTATTCCTGCTGACTAAAAACCTCTCCTCTGGAAATTCAGTTAACATCCTCATCTTCTTACCAATGAGAACTTCCTTGACTACTCCATTTTAAAAAGCTACACACACACATGCACTCTCTCTCTCTCTCTCTTCCCTCAACCTCCCTTTTGCTTTATATTTTTTACAGTACTTACCACTATTTGACACACTACCTACTTATTTTCCTTCACCTAGAATAAAACCTCCATGAGGGATAGGTTTTTGGCTGTTCTGTTCATGACTAAATCCCTAGAATAGTGTCAAACACATGACACTCAAAAAAAAAAAAAAAAAAGCAATGGATAAGTAAGTAAATAAACAAACAGGTAATAAAACAAATGAACCTGGGTTCTAGCATGGGTTCAGTGACTAATCAGTTAATTTACCTCAGATGAGTTATTCTGGTCCTCAAAAGATCTCTATCATTAGTTGTATAAACTATGACATTCTTGCCATTTTACAAAAGTAGAAATTAAGTTATGGAAGAATGGCATCATTTCCTCTAGGCCAGTCAGTAGAATAGTGGAAAGCCAGAACTAGAAAGGCCTCCCAGAGTTCAAGCCCAATGCTCAATCTATGCTCTTTTATAAACAACAGAATTATGATAGCCCAAGATCAAACTTCAGAATTTAAGAATGTAAAAGTAAAAAGTTCCTGAAGAGAAAAATCTTTTCTAGTAATATTCAAGAAGAAAATGCAGACTCCTTAGCTTACTTTTTCCCCAAATTTTTACTGCTCTACTCTGTAAATTCCTATGAACATTAATAAGCGTCTATGGTTGAGGGAAAATGTTCCACAGTAGAGAAAGGAAAACACATCCAGTTTTCCACATGAAACTGGAATAATTATATATTCATCCTATGAAAAAATTGAGAATAATCTTTTCAGCATGGCTAAAATTAGAATAGTTAGCAAAACAACAAGGACACCACAAAACAGTGTCAACCGCCCTCCAATCTAATTCTTACATATAAAATCAAAATCCCAAATAAACTATTAAAGACAGTTGCAATTTCATTTGATGATTGAATACTTCTCTTACCATGAATAATTTCAAACTGGACAAAAAGAAAAACTGAATAAGGATTCTGAAAGCGAAAAAGATGCCACTAATCAGAGACCAGAGAACTGCTCAAATGCCAATCAAAATATTGTCCTTCAGCTCAGGAGACACTGTCAGAGATGGTTACAAGACTCAAAATGCACAAGAAAATGCTTGGGCACTTTCAGTGAAATGTCATAATTGGATGTGTGATATTTCAAATAACTTTCCCTGAAGACATAACCATTTGCTTCCAACACTACTTACAAACTCATAGTCTCCATCCTGTGGTACTTTCCAATCTGAAGAATTTTTCAGTGGACCAGGTACACTCTTGCCAATGCTGTTGATCTGGTTTTCCTTTTCTTTTTGTTCAAAATATTCAAGAAAAGATGGTTTGGCAGGCTGCATTGTCTCATCCCTTCCTGAAAACCAAGAAAAATGAAAAATGAAAAGAAACGCTGTAATATTTTAGACAAGTTTAATAAATAGATCTATCTTCAGATGGGCTACAATCTCTGGATCAGTGGATATTTCTGTTAGATAAAGGACTCCTTCAAGAATCTAGTGAAACTACAGAACGATGTATAACTGCTTGCTCAAAAAATTCTCATGGAATTTCAGAGGAGTTAAGATCCCCCTAAAATACATTCAGACATTTCTCTGGGGTCCCTTTTTCTAGATGGAAAGATTTGGGTGATGCAATGAATCTGATAATCTGCAAATAATACATTTGGGGTCTCCTATAGCAAATAGCTCCTATAATATTTACAATGAAAAGAGAAGTAAGCAAAAATATTTATTTAGCATCTATCATACACAATATTCTCTATAGGCACTGAAGTAGGAAGAGGGGATGATACAGCAGGGTGACTTTCCTTGATAATCTTATTATCTAATTGGAATAATGAGAAAAATATACATGAAAAAGAAAACAAATCACAATTCATCCACTCTATGAAATATTATGTAACTTTTAAAATATATCTACATGTGGAGAAAAAAAAGAAAAAGCCACCTTGAAGGGTTCTCACTGGTAAATTCTGGAATACTTTGAGCATCAAAAAGAATGTATTCAATAAGAGATCAGAGCAATAATCCGAAAGTGAAGGGGGTTTGGGAGAGACGGGGAAACTCTTAGAAAAATTACCATTGGTGCTGGGCACATGGCTCACACCTGTAATCCCAGCACTTTGGGAGGCCAAAAGAGAAGGATCCCTTGAGCTCAGGAATTCGAGACCAGCCTGGGCAGAGACCTCTACTCTACTAAAAATAAAAAGAATTAGCCAGGCATGGTGGTACATGCCTGTAGTCCCAGTTACTTGGGAGGCTGGGAGGATTGCTTGAGCCCAGGAGGTCAAGGCTGCAGGGAGCCACGATCATGCAACTGCACTCCAGCCTGGAAGGCAGAGTAAGACAGTGTCTCAAGAAATAAAAAAATCACTCTTTGACCACTTTATTATAGTAACAAAAAAAGAGCATCTCCTTTTTAGGAAATACAAACAAAAGAGGATATCTTCTTTCTTAGGAAATACACACTTAAAATTTGAGAGTAAGCTGCGTATATCATGTAACAACCTCTCTCTTCTCATTACTTCTGTCCTTTCATGTCTGTTTATCTATCCATCCATTCAACTTTATATATGCACAGAGAGATGACTTAAATTAAGTTCATCAATAAAAATGGTGACTTCTGGAAAGAAGTAACAGGTAATTTAAAACTTTTTCTCCAATGGAATTGTTATAAAAACCGTAAGGACATCATTCTTTTTTTAAAAAAGTATTACATCCAACAATAAAACAATAGACTTCTATGGTTCTTCATTAATTCCTTTCAGTTGCAATACAGGTGGACTTAAGAAATTAAATCTTTAAACCAGGGATGATGAAACACTAAAGATAACATTTCTGCAGTCTAATTCTAAACCATGTCATAAAAATCAAAGAAATGTCTGTTAAGCGAGAATATAATCATTTGTGTAATTTCTATCACTGCTCAGATGAAAAAGTGAGAACATCTGCTTTCCTCATATTTGAGTTCTTCTTTCTTACCAACCTTCTTTGAAATTTTTAATTTTTGGAGTTAAAACACCAACTGTTCTTTGTCTCTTTCAACAATGAAAATCCACAAATAAGAAAGTCTATCTAAAATGTATTTGCTTTTACCTTCTGATATCAATACCAGGGACCTGATTACACTTAACATTTATTAGAATTCGAAGTTCCAAAAACTATAGTGAATTTTGTAAAAAGAGAAGTTTTTAATCTAATCATATATTCAGATACAAGCTGCAAATAAAATGCACATATGTATTATAAATTTAATTATAGCAAAATGATTAGTTAAAATGTTACATTTATCAGATTGCCAAAAAGCTAAAGTTGATTTTGGAGATAAAAGAACGGAAAAATTCCTCTTCTTAAATTTTATGTTGTGTATATTTTACCATAATAAAAAAATTGGAAAGTAAATCCCTATTCTGCAGTTCAAATATTTAGATTCTGGTTCTGATTGTATGATCTTGGTAAAACCATAGGTTACCAATCTGCAAAAAGAGGACACAGAACCAGATTATATCTTATGTTCCCTGCAGCTTTGAAAATTCCATGATTTTATGATTTGGCAGTAGCATATGAAAACATATTTATCCTCAATTATTAATAACTATTCAAAAGAAGAAGTTCTTATCTCTAGTAGGATTATGATACCGGATGCCTCTAATCTAAAACATGCTACAATTAGATGTGTATGGGCATAAAGCAAAGATCAAGCTGAAAAATTGTTAAGACTCAACAAATATTTTAGTGACAAGAATATCTCCGATTCTTTGGATTTTTTGTTGGTGGTTTAACAGATGGAAGAGGTGACTCAAACTGTAATAAAGATATCATCTAGAGATGTAGATGATAACATTTTATGGAACTAAAGTGAAAAATCAAACTGACTGATAGAGGAAGCCACCTTAACTAGCAAGAAACAGCAGACATTCAAAAACAGTTAGTGATCTTTGTTTTAGTGATTCCAGGAATTAAATGCCTCCACCATAATGGTTATTTCCTTATGTGTAAGAATGCCTCACTGACATACTGAGTTTATATGAAGGAGACAGCACTCCTATTGTGACCAATATTTTCTTAGTAATGCTGTCATTAAATTGCAGCACTTGTTCTAAATCTGATTTTATAGACTGATAATAATTCTCAGTAAACAGATTTGCATTCCTATCATAATTAGTATCTAAGATAAATTGTTTTTTAAAATGACCACAACATTTCCTCCTAGTATCTTCGTCCTTACCTTATGCCCTCTCATGACGACTCTAGACCTGACTATCTAACTTGCTTTCATCATTGAGACAACAGCAAATGTACAGCAAGAAGAGACTTAAAAATTCTTGTGTAAGCTGGGCATGGCGGCTCATGCTTATAATCCCAGCACTTTGGAGGCCAAGGTGGGAGGACTGCTTGAGCCCAGGAGTTTGAGACCAGCCTGGGCAATATAGCAAGACCTGGTCTCTACAAATAATAATTTTTTTAAAAAAATTAACTGGGTGTGGTGGCATACACCTGTGGTCTCAAATATTTTGGAGGCTGAGGCAGGAGGATCACCTGAGCCCAGGAGGTCAAGGTTGCAGTTAGTTATGATCACACAACTGCCCTCCAGTCTGGGTAACAGAGCAAGACCCTGTCTCAAAAAGAAAAAAAATTCTTGTACATTTTACTATAATGTAAATAAACCTGATTGAGCCAGCCAGATAGTGAAATACTATGGGAAGAGGCCCAAGTCAACAAATGTCTCAAGAAATAAATCAGCCATCCCCAGCTGTTATTGCATCAGCTGACCACAGAGCAGAGCTAACCAGCCCAGACCTCAACTGCCTGCCTACCTGAGTTTAACCTAATTGCCAACCTACAGAATCATGAATCAAGTTAAATAAAATGGCTAATTTAAGCCACTCAACTTTAGGGTCGTTTGATATGCAACAAAAGCTAACTGATACAGTTTCAGTCTCTCACATACAAGCACATACACATACACACACACACACACACACACACACACACGCATTAACATACACCCCTAAATCTACAAAAAGAGTTCTATTCTTTGGAAACCTAGGTTCGAATTCAACTAACATTTACTAAATACCTTCTAAATTTCAGGTTTTCTACTAGGTGCTTTCACATGATGGTCTCATCCAAATTGCACATCCAAACTGCATGACCCTTATATAAAGTAGAGGGGAGAAAAGCCTTACACTTACTATGCATCTACCAAGTGCCAGAAAATGTACTATATCACTTAATCCTCAAAGAATCTTTTAAGATATGTGTTATTTTGCTCCTTTTACAAATGAGAAATTTGCAGATTTCAAAGCTAGTAACCAACAAGGATGGGATTTGAATGCCAAATGTCAGATTTTAAGTTTAGTGAGCTACATCTCATACTGTACAGTCTCTAAAATCAAAATAAAGATTCTTGACATGGTTAGAACTGCCATTAAGCTAAGTGCAGAAAGAGTGGGGAAATGTAATTTTTCCAGTAACCTTATCTTTAAACTTTTCTTTCAGCACCCTTTAGCTAGACAGATGATGAAGTATGCTGCACAGCAGCCTGTCAGGTTGAAAAGCGTAAGAGAGAATCATTCCAAGCTGATTAAAGGCCATGCTGTCCCCTAGGGCTTCAGCTGACTGATGGGTTTTTGTTTTAACTTGAGCTAGTGTATTTTTCAGATGCATCCCAAGAAATAAAGATGTTCAATTCAATGATAACACAAGAAACCTAAAGCCATAGGAAGAATGGACTGAACAGAGAAATAAAGCCTTGAAAATAGCCACATCTTGCTCTGATATCTTTATCTGATGCAAGAAATGCATGAATTCCTATACTAAGACTGGCCTACTTTTCTTTGTAAGCAGCATTTGTCAAGCTAAATGAACAATCTGTCTAAGCCTACAGACAAAGAAGTAAATTCATAAGCGACTATTTTCCAATTATTTTTCCTTGAAAAATGCTACATAAAAGCAGAAGGAACCAAAAAACCCAAATGTTCATCAGTTGATGAACAGATAAACAAAATGCAGTATATACATACAGTGGAATATTATTCAGCAACAAAAAGAAATATTGATACATGCTATATAACATGGATAAACCTCAAAAATATTATGCAAAATGAAAGCCATTCACAAAAGGTCACATATTATATTATTCCATTTACATAAAATGTCCAAAAAAGGCAAATCTATAGAGACAAAAAGTAGATTAATGGTTGCCTGGGGGTGAGAGGAGAATGAGAAGTGACTACTAACAGGATTAAAGTTTTTTGAGGGGATGATAAAAATGTCTGGAATTCAATAGTGCTTAAAGTTGCAAAACCTTGTTAGCATCCTAAAAAACCACTGAATTCTATGCTTTAAAATGGCAAATTTTATGACATATAAATTAGATCTCAATTTAAAAACAGTGGCCAGGCATGCTGGCTCATGCCTGTAATACCAGCACTTCAGGTGGCAAAGGAAGGAGGATGGCTTGAGGCCAGGAGTTCAAGACTAGCCTGAGCAACATAGTGAGACACTGTCTCTACAATAAAAAAAATTTTTTTAATTAGCCGGGCATAGTGGTGCAGACCTGTAGTCCCAACTATTCAGGAGGCTGAGACAGAAGGATCACTTGAGCCCAGTTCAAGACTGCAGTAAGCTATGATCATGCCACTGCACTTCAGCTTGGGCAACAGAGCAAGATCCTGTCTCCAAATTAGAAAAAAAAAAAAAAAAAAGTAGAACTTTAAAAATTAGATTGTGGTGATGGTTGCACAACTCTGTGAATAAACTAAAAATCATTAAAATGCACATTAAATAAACAAATTGTACGGTGTATAATTTATGTCAGTAACTCATTTTTTTTTTAAGCAGCAAGATACCTTTCCTTTACTATTTGCTCTTATTTCTGGATTCATATGAACTAAAACATAATGCTTGGGTAGTAACCTGGGAAGGAGCTTGACCAAAGACTGAAGTCCACTGTTCCACTGGAATGACCATCTACTAGACCTTAAACTTTATGACCTTCAATTTCAAACCTTTATTTTCCAGACTGTCACTAAGTAAACCACAATGGTCAACCTACTATTTCCTTAATTCCTACATTGAATCTTTTCTACTTAAATAGTAATTAATTCTGTGCAAACTAGAGAACTGGGCAGAGCCTGCCTTTTTTTCTCTGTTTCATGCATGAATATTTGCAGGAAAAAAACTCTGGTAATCCTGCAAATGTTTTCCTCTGGCTTGGAATAATATGTCTTTAATGTGCAATTCTTATCACAGGGTTTGTTTGCTTTTTTCTAACATTTGTTATGAGTGTGTGGTTTTGGATTTCGTTTTTGTTACCAGGCACCTAAGTGCCTTACATGTATCAGCTCATTTAATTACACTAGTTATTATCCAAGTAGCTGTGTATGGCCATAAATATTCCTTTAAATGTCCTTTGAAACCACTAAGAATTGCTGGAAACATAAGTTATAAGGTTTCCTGGAGCCCAGAATAACTCTTCCAGTTAAGCATTTTTGGTAATTGCCTCTATATGAATTGACTTAATTTCTGGGCAATGGTGCTCTAGCTGTTTTAATTCTGGTGAACTGAAATATATCAATTCAAATGGATCTAAATCCAAAATTCAGAGGGTTACTAACGAGCAATAGAGGCAGCTCATCTAAAATAGATTTTTAAGAGTTCACAGGTGAAAATGGTCCACATCTTGTTTCTTGCAAGATTTCCTAATTGGTCTTACCTTTTACAGTCTTTTGAAACTACATGTTATCACTTTCCTAGTCAAAGTGTCTTCAGATACCCTATTAACAACAGAATCAAACTCCTTACTTTGGAATTCAAGGTCTTCCAAAATCCAGTTAACACCCACATCTGCATCAGCCAGCTGAATACTGAAAACACATATCCCCCCTTCTGACTTGGCACCTGCCTTTAACATTCTTCCCCAGGCTTCCTGCACATCTGAGTCCTCGCCTTCCTTTTCACAAATCCTTTAACACTTTTCTGTACCACTTACCTAGCATTTGTCTTAGTATTTCATTACCTTCATATGTAGAGGTCCTTTCTACTAAGTTGCACCATTATCAAATACTATTATTTGAAGCACCTAGGGTAATGCTCTATACATAAAGAATTAGAAAGAACAATTAGTACTCTACACATGCCGTAAGTATTAGATAATGATAATAACAAATGTCATCTTCCCCTTTTAATCTATAAGTTCCTGATAGCAGTGAACGTTTCATTTGGTTTTTGCACTCTACATAATAATGACACATAGTGCCTATCTAATAAATGCTTCTTGGTTGGTATTAAATATTCATTTTTAACAAATACTGATTCCAAGTTGGTATTTCTAGAGCATATTTGAAAAGAATCATCTGTTTTTTCTTTATAGATCCAAATTGATATTTTAAAATGTATCTCCATTTTCTTGCTGAACAAAAGTAAGAAGTTCAGAACAGCAAGCTTGAAGCACCAGAGTAATACTATATTCCACTAACTGATCCAGAAAGATTTATCTGCCTCTTAGGCTAAAGGGCCAAAGTATATCTTTTGTGATTCACTTTCCTTTGTTCTTCATTACCATTATGCCACTGCCCTCTCTTGAAAGAAATGTATTTCCCCTATGGCTGTTCTTGGCTCTCCTTTTGCCAATATAACTATACCAGAGTAGCTATCTTTCAAAATACATAGGTCTTGAGCCCTTCACCCAAGTCACACTGAGATCTGGTATTTTCATATCCTAAAATGTGGTCTGGCAGAGTGTTCTGAATGAATTTTCAGGCACCAGGAGTCTGTGCTTTTTGGCTCATCTCAAAAGAATCAAGAATACTAATGGTTTCCAAAGATAAAAGCGGGCCCAACATCTGGATACAATAAGAAAAACTGCACAAACAATTAGGATTTGGTCTCCACTTTGGCAGAACAACTTTGAATTATTTTTAAAACTGTGAGAAAAATCTAAGTACCAAGATGTCTGCTCTTCTATTGTAAATCTCACCCACGAGGGAGCAACTGATAAAATGCACAGTGAACCACAACAATTATCTTTCAGGGATGGAAAAAAAAACCCAGTCAGTAACAAATTCCGCTGTATTAAGATAAGAGGCTGAAACTTTACAAAAGAAGGCTCATGTGTATCTAAAGTCTGGCTCTCTTTAAAATCTGTCATCTTGTATTCTGAGCTATTTAACAGATTTTAAAAACATGTATCATCTTACGGCCAAGGAATTTAAAACATACAAACATGAACACACACACACAAACACCACACACAGACACACAGACACACACACACACAAGTCTCCCTCTCTCTTCTTGGCACAATGGTAAAATGTTACTGAAACTGACAAGTGACCTTCTTTTAGCTCAACCATGTTCATGCCAGCACTCAAGCATTCTTGGGGTGGCACTTACAAAACACTAGTAATACCAAGAGTAAAAACTAAAGCATAACTATCAAGAGAAAAGGAGTTAGGATGAAGAAAAGTAGTACTGGTTGAAGAAATGTTTAGGTCCAATGAAAAAAACACCCTCATACATTAAAAGACTCATTTTAATACCATTTTTGAGAATTTACACACTAAATATTTTATATATATATAATCTCATATCTCAACAAAACTACAAAATAGGAATTTTTATACCCCATTTTTTTCAGACTAGGAAACTGAGGTTCAAAAAGGAAAGGACTTGACCAAGGTGACGTAGTCTGTAAGACCCTAAGCAAAGTTTCAAGCCAAAGACTCTGATTCTAAAAATCAACGTTGACTCCACTATTCCTTGTCCTTCCCCTGCCCTTACTCAGAGATAGGGTTCCAACAAAACCAAATGTTTTAAGCTTTAGTTTTGGGGTGCATAACTGCACTAACGCTGTCTGAAACTCTCATATGATGCTGACCATGAGTGGCAAGCATACACGAACACAATACTCTGATGATAGACGTTTAAATTCTGAAGGGATCAGAAACTGGACAGTGAGCCTACTGTGGGAAAAGAAGTGTTAAAATACTCGCAGTACTTTATGTCCTAATTACTGTACTTGAAAATGCCATAATCTGAGTCAGAGAGAATAAGACAGATAACACACAAGGGAGGCAATGTTCTAACAACCCCTTTCAAGCGGCAGATGGAAAGAAAATAGGCTCTGAGTCAAGAATTTCTATCTCACACAGCTCCAAAATCAGTATCTGATGGGCGGTGCTGAAGTAAAACCATTTTGACAATGATTTTACTGGCTGTTCACCTGACTTCAACACGAGAAAACTCACAGCAACAATAGGTACCTTCATGAAACTGAGGACTTTCTGAGGAACTATAAACACAATGTTTTTACCACATAATACTATCTCAGTAATTTAACTAAAGCATGTTTCTGAGTTGCCCTAACTTAATTATGTCATTATGCTTTAAAATTCTATTTCAAAGAGATTAATGTGGCTGTTGCTCTAGAAGAAAAATTAGAATCTTATGAACTAAGTACAAATTTCAAAGAGGTATCATCACCTCACTCCCTTCAATTTACTGAACCTAATTTGAAAGCTTGAGTCAGGGGAAACACTTTAAATTAGTAATCCAAGTTCTGCCTCCCATTGATCTATTAAGCCTGCAGATGAAGAGGGGTGACCAAGGCTATGCATCTCCTAGGAATGTGGTAAGGATGAGAAAACCATGACATCGCCAGTGTATCCTGAGAGGGAGAACTGCTGCATGTCAAATCTTTAGTGGTTGGGTACATGAGATGACAAATGGCCATCCTTTGGCTTGTCATTTTCTCACAAGGGACAAAAACATTTAACTGCTAAACTATAATCTGGGCAAATCAAGCTACTTCAGTGGCTCCAAAATGTTTTTGTTATCTCTGCCTCTAAAAAAAATATATATATATATTTATATATGTATTTTTTTGCTTTCAAACATAATTTACTTTTAAAAAACTTAATAAAGCTTGGATTCTTTCTGTGTCAAGCATAGAATTAATCCTTTTCATTTTATTTTATTTTATTTTATGCTCTGTCACCCAGGCTGGAGTGTAGTGGCATGATCTCGGCCCACTGCAACCTCTGCCTCCCACGTTCAAATGATTATCCTGCCTCAGCTTCCTGAGTAGCTGGGATTACATGTGTGTACCACCACATCCAGCTAATTTTTTGTATTTTTAGTAGAAATGGGGTTTCACCATGTTTGTCTGGCTGGTTTCAAACTCCTGACCTCAAGTGATCCACCCACCTTGGCCTCTCAAAGTGATGGGATTACAGGCATGAGCCACTGTACCCAGGCCCTTTTCATTTTAGGTCTAAATACTAACATCCTATTTCATAATGACCAAATAAAACACAGAAGAAATTCTCCTCCTTTAAAAAAAATGTTTGTTTGAAAATAGATAATGGCGAGACTATTTTTCTGCATAGTAAGATAAAAGAAAGAGAAAATATGTAATTTAATACAAAACACGGAAAATATGTACAAAATTCCATCATTTTCACAGTACTACTAATGGTATTCAGTGCCACCAATATATTACTTTGGATGACATACATTAATAATACCAAAATTAAACAAATCCACAACCACACAGTGACAATTTTAACAAATCTCCTTCAGAAACTAAAAGATCAAGTATCAAAAATTGGTAAAGAATAGACAAGTGAAAGACAATTAGCAACTGATTGCCAATTATGTGGATTCCTGCACCAAACAATTAGAAAATACATTCTTTCTAAGGCATACAAAACACATTTAATAAAAATTAATAACATGCTAGGCCACAAATGTCTCAAAAAACAACAAAGAATTGACATAGCACAGACCACATTCTTCAACCACAATTCTCTAAATTAAAAATTTAAAATAAGCAGTTTATAAGAATCATACATTAGCTATTAAAAAACACTTTTGAACAATTCATGGTTTAAAAAATAAATGTGTATAGCACAAGTACCACACACTGGAAGAAAATATTTACAACAGCCCACATATGAAAATGTATGGAATACAGATAAAACAGAACTAAGAGAAAAAGTTACAATGTTAATTGAATGTATTAGTAAGCAAGAAAATTTAAAAGCTAAGTATTCGGGCCAGGTGTGGTGGCTCACACCTGTAATCCCAGCACTTTGGGAGGCTGAAGTGGGTGGATCACAAAGTCCGGAGTTCGAGACTGGCCTGGCCAATACGGTGAAACCCCATCTCTACTAAAAAAAAAATAGCTAGGTGTGGTGACATGCGCCTGTAGTCCCAAGCTACTAGAGAGGCTGAGGCAGAAGAATCGCTTAAACCCGGGCGGCAGAGGTTCCAGTGAGCCGAGATCACACCACTGCACTCCAGCCTGGGCAACAGAGTGAGACTCCATCTCAAAAAAAAAAACTAAGTATTCAAATTTTTAAAAACAACAAAACAACATCAATTAAATAAATTTTTTAAAGTAAAATCTCTTAAACTAAAAATAGACCAAAACTTATTTAGCCCAGTAAGGAGTATCGACCAAATTCTGCTGCAAAATCAGACTCGACGTTAAAAAATTCCAGGACTTTTCTTTAAAGTGAGCAACAAGACAAGAATGCCCACTACCAGCTCTACTATGCAACAATGTATTGGAGATCTTAAGAAAAAAAAAAAACCTCGGCCAGGCTTGGTGGTTCACACCTGTAATCCCAGTACTTTGGGAGGCCGAGAAGGGAGGATTACCTGTGCCCAGGAGTTCCAGACTGAGCAACATAGGGAGAGCCCATCTCTACAAAAAAAAAAAAAAAAAAAATTCACGGGTGTGGTGGCACATGCTTGTGGTCCCAGCTACTCAGGTGGCTGAGGCAGGAGGATTGCTTGGGCCCAGGAATTCAAGGCTGTAGTGAGCTAGGATTGCGGAACTGCATTCCAGTGTGAGACAGTGTCTCAAAAAAGAAGAAGAAGAACAAGAAGAAAAAAGAAAGAAAGAAAGAAAGAAAGAAGAAGAAGAAAAGAAAGAAGAAGGAGGAGAAGAAGAAGAAGAACAAGAAGAAGAACAAGAAGAAGAAGAAAATATATAAAGATCAAAGGAAAAACTATAATCATAATTCACAGACAATAAGACTGTCTCCATTTTTTAAAAAAGAAAATCTCCAGAAAACCTGTTACAATGAATAAAGCAATCCATAAATATCTACAGTAGTTGTCGATAGGAGAAAAATGTTAGAAACGAAAGTTTTTTAAACTATGCCATTTGTAATAGCAACAAATAAATATCTAAAAATAAATTTAACAAAAAGCTCTACAACATCCTTGTGGATACAATTACAAAATTATCTAAGAATATAAAAGACCAAATAGATCGAAAGATAAACCATGTCCATGCATAGAATTAACACAGAGATGGCAATTCTGCCTAATTAATCTATGTATCCAATGCAATTAAGTCAAAATTCCAGTAGTATTTTATAAAATTTTATATACTAATCCTAAAATTTATATGGGAGAGGATGGGTGCATTGGTTCACGCCTGTAATCTCAGCACTCTGGGAGGCTGAGGTGGGCGGATCACAAGGTTAGGAGATCAAGACCATCTGGCCAACATGGTGAAACCCCGTCTATACTAAAATGCAAAAAATTAGCCGGGCGTGGTGCCCCGCGCCTATAGTCCCAGCTACTTGGGAGGCTGAGGCAGGGGAATCGCTTGAACCCAGGAGGCAGAGGTTGCAGTGAGCCGAGATTGAGCCACTGCACTCCAGCCTAGTGACAGAATGAGACTCTGTCTCAGAAAAAAAAATAAATTATATGGGAGAATAATGATATAAATTTCAAGAAGTAATCTGTGATGAAAAGAAAAATAAGGAGGGGATGGGAAATCTATTGTAGATAAATGGTCAAAGAAGGACTGAGACGGTGATAGGATCAAAGACCTGAAGAGAGGGAAAAAGCAAGTCTTTCAGACGGAAAAAAATAAAACAGACTACTATAGCTCATATGGCAAAGAAAAACAAATTCCTAATGTATATCAGGAATACACACACACACACACACACACACACACACACACACACACACACTTTTACTGTAATTTGCGATCTCACTCTGTTGCCTAGGCTGGAGTGCAGTGGCATGATCTTGGCTCACTGCAAACTCTACCTCCTAGGTTCAAGTGATTCTCCTGCCTCAGCCTCCCGAGTAGCTGGAGCTACAGACATGCACCACCACACTCAGCTAATCTTTGTATTTTTAGTAGAGACAGGGTTTCACCATGTTGGCCAGGCTGTTCTCGAACCCCTGACCTCAGGTGATCTACCCGCCTCGGCCTCCCAAAGTGCTAGTATTACAGGCATGAGCCACTACACCCGGCCGAATTCCTGATATAATAAAGAAAGTTCTAACTGTGAACAGTAAAACTTTATAACTTTTAGGAAAAAAAATTGACTATTATTTTTCAGACATCTGTGTCACAATTTCTTAAAGATAACACAAAAAGCATAACTTTAAAAAAACTTAGATAAATGTAACTTCATGAAAGTCACTAAGAAAAAACTCTGCAAAGTTAAAAGCATGAGGCACAAGCTAGGAGAAACTATTTACAATGTACATAACTGGCAAAAAATTAGTACCCAAAATATAAAGAAAGGCTGCAAATAAATTAAAAAAAAAAAAAAGGAAAAAGGGCAAAGGCTATTCCCAAAGAAAGCACGAGAGTTTTATACAGTCAACATAAAAATAAGTGAAATTAAAACTGAAGACACCAGGTGACAAAAGCTATAAAATGTCATTATTAATATTTACTTTGATACATAAAATAACTTTCAAGTCAGTTCTACAAAAGAATTATTAGTTTTAAAATTTATTCAATTACTCAGGTAAGGCCACTTTAGCTGATTACAGTTCAAAAACTATACGCATGGTATCATGCCACGGAAAAAGAATACCAATTGTGTCAAATCCACTGAGAAATCTGGGAAGGGAGAGAAAAAGTTACTATTTTGAGATGTTTTGGCTGACTTCTTATTTGAACTTTGCCAAGTATGAGGTATCCAATCTGCCAACTAAATAAAATAAAGATATTGCCCTAGTGTGTCACTGTGGTTACTTAAAATACACTTAAAAATAAATAACAGTCTGTTCTAGCATAAAGCCTACCTTTATATAAAGGGGATTTGTGAATTCAAATGGGAACACAATTATAACCCATTAACTTGTTACAGAGCTCCCTCTGCTGGCCCAGAGAAAGCACAATGATCCCTCTGCTGGCCCAGAGAAAGCACACAGACCCTGTCATGTCACTTCAATAAGGGGCCCTGGCTGTTCCGGGAGGTAAATAGGGTTATTCTAGAGCCCTTATTCAAAAACAAAAACAACAACAAAAACAAGAACATATCTAGAAAAATAGAAGACTTCCAAAATCCCCAATCTAATATTTTATCCAGACAGAAGTTTTAAAGTAATGTGGGCTATGGTTTGTCTCTTTCGTTCTTACGAGTTATGTTTGAGGTCACTTAAAAACAATCAAATCCCACCCCATCTTAATCCCTTCCCTCCAACTGCAATCGGACTCCTTTCTATAGATTCAGATACATACACCCAAAACAAATTCCCTCAGAGGTAACAATATCATTCGTTTATCAGAGGCATGTCCCCTTTGAAAACTATCCTTTCCTTCTGGAAATCCTGGGGAAATATGTAGAGGAACTGGTTATCTAAACAAAGAGCAAGAAGTACATTACTACAAGCTGAGACTTACCAACATATGATCTGTAACATAAGCCTTAGTCCTGGCTCCCAACACTTGATAAAGGGGCTCTGCTAGAAGTAGTATAATCTAATGATTGAGAACATAACCTCTGAAATCAAACATATCTGTGTTCAAATTTATGCTTTTCTATTACTCATTATATAATCACAAGCATGTTACTTAATCTCTGCAACTGATTTTCAACTGCTATTAAATAGGGAGTGGTTCTATTTACCACACAGCATGGTTGTAATGATTAAAATATGTGAAATGCTTGAAGGATAAAGCACAGTGTGTGATATATTAAGTGCCTAATCACTAATAATTATTATTAGCAGTTATAACATCTATGCTATTGAGTATAAGTTATATATAATAAATAATTGAGAAGTCCTAGCCGGAGCATTCAGCAAAAGAAAGAAATAAAATGTACTCAAGTAGGAAAAGAAGTCTAACTATCTCTCTTCACTGACAATATGACAGGATAAAAAATGTACAAAAATCAGTAGCATTTCTATACACCAACAATGGTCAGGCTGAGAGTGAAATCAAGAACACAATCCTACTTAAAATAGCCACAAAGAAAATGAAAAAGCTAAAAAATACAGGTAACCAAGGAAGTGAAGGATCTGTATGAGACTACAAAACACTGCTGAAAGAAATCAAAGACAATACAAATAAATGGAAAAGCGTTGTATGCTCACAGTTAGGAAGAATTAATATAATTAAAATGGGTATACTGTCCAAAGCAATTTACAGATTACATACTATTCCTATAAAATTACCAATGGCATTATTCACAGAATTAGAAAAAAAATATTCTAAAATGTATATGGAACCAAAAAGAGCCCAAATACTCAAAGCAATCCTAAGCAAAAAGAACAAAGCCAGAAGCACTGCACTACCTGACCACACTGTAAGACTATAGTAACCAGAATGCTATTCTGGTACTTGTACAAAAACAGACACATAGACCAATGGATCAGAACGGGACACTCAGAAATAAAGCTGCATACCTACAACCATCTGATCTCCGACAAGGCCAACAAAAACAAGCAATGGGTAAAGGACACCCTGTTTAATAAATGGTACTGGGATAACTGCCTAGCCATATGCAGAAGATTGAAAGTGGATCCTTACCTTTCACCATATATAAAAATTAACTCAAGATGAATTAGAGATTTAAATGTTAAGACCTCAAACTACAAAAAATCCAAAAAGAAAACCTAGGCAACACCCTTCTCAACATTGGCCTTGGCAAAATGCTCTTGGCTAAGTCTTTAAAAGCAATTGTAACAAAAACAAAAATTGACAAGTGGGACCTAATTAAACTAAAGAGCCTCTGTGCAGCGAAGGAAACTATCAACAGTGTAAACAACCTGCAGAATGGAAGAAAATATTCCCAAACTATACATTCAATGTCTAATATCCAGAATCTATAAAAAACTTAGACAAATCAAAAAGCAAAAAATAATTTCATTAAAAAAATGGGCAAAGGACATGAACAGACACTTCTCAAAAGAAGACATACAAGTGGCCAACAAACATATGAAAAAATGTTCAGCATCACTAATCATCAGAGAAATCCAAATCCAAACAACAATGAGATAGATATCATCTCATGCCAGTCAGAATGGTTATTATAAAAAAAAGTCAGAAAACAACAGATGCTGGTGAGGCTGTGGAAAAAAGGGAATGGATATATACTGTTGGTAGGAATGTAAGTTAGTTCAGACACTGTGAAAAGCAGTTTGCTAATTTCTCACAGAACTTAAAACAGTACCATTCAACCCAGCAATCCCATTACTGGCTATATACCCAAAGGAAAATAAATCATTCTACCAAAAATGCACATGTACTCATGTGATATGAGTTTACCACTGCACAACTCACAATAGCAAAGACATGGAATCAACCTAGGTGCCCATCCACAGTGGACTGGATAAAGAAAATATGGTACATATACACCATGGAATACTAATACTATGCAGCCACCCATGGAATACTATGCAGCCATAGAAAAGACTGCAATTATGTCCTTTTCAGCAACATGGATGGAGTTGGAGGCCATAATTCTAAGCAAACTAAGACAGAAACAGAAAACCAAATATCTCATGTTTTCACTTAGTGGGAGCTAAACACTGGGTACACAAGGATATAAACATGAGAATAACAGACACTGCAGACTACTACAGGGGAGAGGAAGAGAGGGGAGAGGAAGAAAGAGGACTGAAAAACTACCTATTGGGTACTATGCTCATTACCTGAGTATAATATACTCATGTATCAAACCTGCACATCTACTCTCTGTATGTAAAATAAAAGTGGAAATTTTTAAAATAAATAAATGAATAAATAATTGTTTCAAACAAACAAAAGCCATCCCTGAATCTCACTGAAAGATGGCACCAGAATCACTGTAACTGTGATGAGTTTTCTATTATGGCTCTAATGCCTATTAATATCATAGGCAACCAAAACAAATCAGAAGCTCTGTGGAATGAAGACAGCATAGATTAGGAAGGGCTTTCAATTTCCAGCTCCACCACTTACTAGCCATGTGACCTTGAACAAGTAACAATCTCTCTGAACCTGTTCCTTTATAGACAAAATGGAGAAACATTATCTCTGTAGATAGTTAACGGAATGAGCTAAAGTGCTAAGGCCTCCCCTCCTGTTATAAACACACAGAAACTCAAGACTTAAACAAACAAACAAACAAACAACAACCCATAGCACTCAGAACCAGAAAAGGAAAACTTTCAGATGCCAAAAGCAGGAAAGAAACCCAGAGCACTGAGCTGAGTGGCCAACTGGGAAAACCAAATCACAAGGACTTTAGCTTTAAGGCTGATGTGTAAATGGCAATCAGAATAAGGCAGAAGGCAAGATATACCTGTAAAGGGGGAAGCCAGAACTCAATTCCCAGCATAAAGATAGGAGCCAGGACAATACTACCCAGAAGCTTAAGATGGCTTAGAAATGGCTTCTGCTTAGGTAGGTAAGAGGTGGAAAAAATCAGCTTCTAGAAATACAATTCCCTTGGCTGTTCCACAAGTACAATGTGGAACTGAGAAATAATCTAAAGACTGCTCTAGAAAGAAATACCCCATAGGGCCCTAGGGATGCCTGTATAACCCAAGGAATACAAAGGATCCCCAAGCAAAATAATTCTCACCAAAGATAAGCTCAAAAACAACAATTATAATGCAAAAGAAGAAATATAACAGCATGAGAGATAACAGACACAATAAGTAGCAGAAATTAGACCCAAAGAAGACAAGATAATAGCTTGATCTGAAAGATAATTTTTTAAAAGGGAAATTAAAATGTTCAAAGAGATAAAGAGAAAAAAATTGTAAGATAAGCCCATAGCAGTGGAATGCACCTATAGTCTCAGCTGCTTGGGAAACTAAGGCAGGAAGATGACTTGAGCCCAGAAGTTCAAGGCCAGCCTGGGCAATATAGCAGGAGAATATTTCAAAAAAAAAAGAAAAAAGAAAAAAGAAAAAAATGAAACAAAAAGAAAAAAGGAAAAGAAAAAAAGAGAAGCCAAAGAGAATTTTCCAAAACTGAATAAAGTCCTGGGTTCTTAGTTTGAAAAGTATAGAGCCAGAAGCAGAATTAGAAGAAAAAAAAATCCAACGTAGAGACAATAAGTTAAAACAGAAAATATTCAGGAAAATAAAAAAAGAGAGAGAGAAAGGTCAAATTATCTACAAAAGAACAACACTGATAACAGAACTTCGATCACCACCAATAGATATCAGAAAATATCAAAATGATCCCTTCAAAGTACAAAGAGAAAATAAGAGTCAACTTAGAAATCTATGCCAAGGTAAACTATATTCAAAAAAGAGAAAAAAATTAAGACTTTTATTAGCCATAAATATTATAAAAGTTTGCTACCCATTATACGCTACTGAAAGGAGAACAAGAAAAATGAGCCAGAAAATAAAGCATAAGCGAAAAGAAGCAAAGGTAAGCAAACATATTAGTAGCTCACTATGTTCATAAATTGTACTGACTCTAAATAATGATTATAGTAGCTACTGTTTTTAAAAACCTGGTGAAACCAAAGCAATAGACAATAACAACAAAATACGGGACAGGCAGTTTGAAAAAAAGGCAAAATGTCTTACATCCTTTTTCTTATTCAGGAAGAGGATAGAGATACTGATTAACTTTGGATAAATTTATTAGGAAAGTAGAAATTTAAGTAAGCATATACTTATGCATACACTTTGACAGCTGGTAGAAGAGAGTCGGGAGAGAGGATTTAAGGGAAGGGAAAGGAAGTGATGAGGGTGAGGATTCAATCAATCCAACAGAAGGAAAAAGAAAAAAAAAGATTTCATTACAAAAATATCAAAAGCAATTGCAACAAAAGCAAAAATTGACAAATGGATCTAATTAAACTAAAGAGTCTCTGCACAGCAAAAGAAACTATCATCAAAATGAACAGATAGATAACCTACAGAATAAGAAAAAATTTTTGCAATCTACCCAACTGACAAAGGTCTAATATCCAGAATCTACAAGGAACTTAAACAAATTTACAAGAAAAAACAAACAACCCCATTAAAAAGTGAGCAAAGAACATGAACAGGCACTTCTTAAAAGATGATTTTTTTTTTTCTTTTTAGGGCTAATCAAGTGAAACAGTGGTAGTGGAGAAAGACAAAGAAAAAACTGGTTGTGGCCAGGCACAGTGGCTCACAACTATAATCCCAGCACTTCAAGATCCAAAATGGTTGGATCACCTGAGGTCAGGAGGTCGAGACCAGGTTGGCCAACATGGTGAAACCCCATCTCTACTAAAAATACAAAAATTATCTGGGCATGGTGGCACACGCCTGTAATCCCTGCTACACAGGAGCCTGAGGCAGGAGAATCACTTGAACTCAGGAGGCAGAGGTTGCAGTGAGCTGAGATCACATCACTGCACTCCAGCCTGGGTGACAGAGCAAAACTTCGTCTCAAAAAAAAAAAAAAACTAGTTGTGATTAATAGTTGTAAACACCACTGCACTTGGACTAGCCAACAGTTATAATTTTTTTTAAAGACTTTTTTAGAGGCCAGGCACTGTGGCTCACACCTGTAATCCCAACACTTTGGGAAGCCGAGGCAGGCAGATCATCTGAGATCAGGAGTTTGAGATCAACCTGGCCAACATGGTGAAACCCAATCTCTACTAAAAATACAAAAAAATTAGCCAGCTATGGTGGCATGCGCCTGTAGTCCCAGCTACTCAGGAGGCTGAGGCAGGAGAATCGCTTGAATCCAGGAGGTGGAAGTTGCAGTGAGCCAAGATCATGCCACTGCACTCCATCCTGGGTGACAGAGTGAGACTCCGTCTGAAAAAAAAAAAAGAGGACTTTTTTAGAGAAATTTTAGGTTCACAGCAAAACTGAGAGGAAGGTAAGGAGAATTCCCATATCCCACATACTCACTACCACACATGCACAGCTTCCCTTAACAATTGTAATTTTAATTTCCAAGGATAAACATTTCATAGAGGTTCAACTAAGGAAGTGAATGAAAGTCTATTTATTTTCACCAATTTTAACCTCTGGAAATTTCAGTTTTATAAGTCATGAATTATATAATTTTTATAAATGTGTTGACTATTAGAGCTATAAAGGGCAATAAAAACAAATTTAATACTTATTTAATTGTACTGATTAGGGCACTGGGACCCACAGGAGGAAAGTGAATTATCTAACACCACATAGGTCAGTATCTGAGCCCAGGCTTGTAATATTAAATATTAAATCAGGCCAGGAGAGGTGGCTCACATCTCTAATCTCAGCACTTTGGGAGGCCAAGGCAGGTTGATTACTTGAGACCTGGAGTCCAAAACCAGCCTGGGCAACACAGCAAGACTCTGTCTCTACAAAAAATTTAAAAATTAGCTGGACACACCTATACATACTCCCAGCTACTTGGGAAACTGAGGTAGGAGGATAGCTTGAGCTCAGGAGATCAAGGTTACAATGAGCTGGTCACACCTACTGTACTCTAACCTGGGCAAGAGTAAAACCCTGTATGTTAAAAAACAATAATAATTTAAATAAATACTTAAGATCAATTTTAAAGAAATGGTATGACTGAGATTTCCTTTAAATTAATTCATTTTACTATTTTCTAGTTATTATCAGAAAAAAATCTCACCCAAAATACTGCTGATGTCATACCAAGCCCAGTAAATCAGGACTTTGAAGTCTGCATTGCCTTAAGAATCTTTTATTCCCCTTTCTCCTCTCACTGGTTTTTATGGCCTTAAAAATGAATACTTTTACAAAGTGTTTACTATTTGCTTTTTGGTAAGGTGGGGTTAAAATAAGATGGGCAGTGAGTTGATCATTGCTGAACCTGAGTAATATAGGTCCATAGGGGTCATGATATTATTCTGTGTAACTGTATGTATGTTTTAATTTTCCATAAGGATAAATTTAAGTAACTCCTAAAACAATAAGGAATTCTTTAAAATCTGAAAATAAATGGCAAATCAGTCAATCTGTAATCCAAAACTGAATTACAAAACCTGCAACAGACTGTCTGTGAATAAACTGTATTTAATGTTACCCAGCCTGTGACTGCTTAGGTTTTTAAAATAGTTCTCTTCATGATTATAATAAAAGATGCATATTTCTCATTAGACATGCTAAAACTATCCCAGTTCAGAAACTGAAAAGAATAAACAACTCATTGAATTAATTAGCATTTGAATTATGAAAATCAAATTTTGGAAAAAAATTAATTCTTTAAATAAAAATGGGCAGAATTCCCTAACATGTGCATGCACAACACATGCTAACAGGTCAGCCTAGTTGTATTACACAGTGATTATAATCGTCTACATAATTAAACCCCTTAAGACAAGTAGACGATTTAGCACTGAGTCAATGAAAAGAACTAGAGGTCAGTAGCTCATTACTGCAAAATGAACATTCCTAACGAATCATACTGGCTCCTTTTAAAACAGGAGGGGAGGAGAAGGGCAATCTAGTACATGGCATTTAGTTGATAATATCACCAAATACAGTATTTTTTAGGGTGCTTTAATCTTGAGTTTAGGGGATAAAATGTAAAGCACTATGAGCACTGAGTGACATCAGAATTTTACTCTAAGATAGGAGCTGAAAAACAAGGTGTAAGGCCTAGTCACAGGCAAAAAAGGATCAGCCAAATACAGAAAGAAGCACAGATGAGTTTAAACTAGAAGAAACTAGATAGAACTGTTAAACTTGTACAGTCATCTTTCATTGACTGACGGTGTTGTTAAACAGGTTAGACACAGACTGTCATGAAAATAAACTGATGATGTATGTACAGTAAATAACTCAGAATGTTATTACACCTTGACAGGAATTACACATCAAACAATGCATGTGATTGCCTCCAAAGATCAAGGTAAGGAAGGAAAAAAATGATAATATTCAATGAGAAAGTGGCTGTTCTGGTTTAAAAGCAAAATCCTTTCTCACTGTTGATGCTTTCCTCCGACTCCACAAGCCAGCTTTCCCCCTCCCCAAACCTCCTGCCCCCAGTACAAACCTCCAATGTTTACACTCCTTTGGTTGTAACAAAAGAGAACTCAAAGCTAAGCCTACATGAACCATGAGAATCTATTTTCTCTGAAATATGTACACTTGGTATGAGAAGTCAGTGGATTTACTCAGAGCCTTACTCTTCATAGTCCCTTCCTCTTCCTCATCCTCTGCATTGATCACCATGGTGCCCAGCTGTGATGGCAATGTGTCATCGTGCTCAATCATAGTATTGGCTCCATCAGTCATGGTGCTGGCTACTCGGACAGTGCCCATCTCATCACCCACTGCTCGAACCATCGTGCCAGAATCCATTTCATCCTCTTCCTGTAAAAGGATAAGATCTCAAATTGGGACTAATTTGACAAAAGACTGAGTTTCCTGAATAACTACTACTCATCTTAGTGCAAATATTTCGGGATTTAATACTTATTCAGGTCCTAAACTCACCTTCTAGAAATGAAAGCACTGTTACTTAAGCAAAGAAGACAAATTTATCCATGTGAAAGCAATGTATCGAACCCTAAAGGAATTCCTCCTCTACTCTTAATAGAGTTTTGCAACACAGATCTAAGAAACTCATGTAAACATCTTTGGAATCTCAAGTTTGTGAGGAAGTCTATAAATGTAAAACCTACATGGTAAAAGGACATGAAAAGCCAAGTCTCAGACCTGAGCATTCTCTCTCTGAAATAAAAAGTTAAATTGAGTAAAAGATATGTGGCAAAAGAATGAAATTAAAAGTGTTTTAGGAAGCACTGGGAGAAGAACAAGCACAGATACAGCAAACCTCTAGCATGCCTTGGTCCAGGTTAGGACATAGTTAGGCTGGAAGAGTCTCCAACTCCAAGTTGATCCAATACCTTCTACTCATCTTACCTGGTTTGGCAATCATAAACTACAAGTATCAATGCCTGAGGCCTACAGCAATGCCTGCCACTCACTGAGTTTTCTTCATCGTCCTGGTCCACTTCCCGCTGCTGGGATTCCTGGCGTTTCAGTTTCACATCCATGGCTTCATTAATTAAGTCTCGCAGTATTGACACTCCTTTGGCACTCTTGACAAATGGGTGCTTAAAAAACAAAGTAGAAAATGCTGGAGACAGTTTATACAGGGACAGTGCCAAAACAGTACCTGGAACACAGTAGGTATTTGATAACATTTGTTGACGCAATCAATGAATCTGGTATTTCTCTTTGCGCTTCGGACAACAGCTAAACCACACTCACTTTATAACGCTGAGCAGAGCAAATTCAGTCTTTGCCCATCTTTTTCAGCCTGGCTGAAATGCCTGTGCCATTTCCCTCTGTCAAATCTAGAGATTCTCAATAGGAAGTATCACCTCCTGGAGGAAGTTGTGTAAACATGTTGGGAGCATGTTACAGCTGTCACAATGTTTGGTGAGCACAAATGGACTGGGACACTAGCAATTCTGCAAAGTACAAAACTGTTTTGCACAACAATGAACTGTGGCAGACTCTGCACATCTTTCAAATGTCTCAGTAAGAGACATTTAGAAATCTATGCTGTGAAAGTTACATATGGAAATTATTTTGGGGGGATTGCCTGTTGTCTTCCAAACTTACTCCAACATTGTCCCCATTATTTCTTGGCAATCCACTCTGTTCTCCATCATCCATCAAAGGATATGATTTCCAAGGCCTTCGTAAGAACTCCAGAAATTGAAAGTATACCTCAAAACGTGGTCAAATTACAATACAGGAGATACATTTCCATAAAATTTCATCACTACTCCATCCAGGTAGGAAAATAATTTGGCAATCCACTTAGAAATAAGACCCAGCTCATTTGGAGTAATATCATATTGCCTTGTTCTTTCCACTTGGAAAATCTATAAGATCATATAATCAGAGACAAATAAATGTGGCCAATTTTTTTTTTTTTTTTTGAGACAGTCTCGCTCTGTCACCAGGCTGGAGTACAGTGGCGCAATCTCGGCTCACTGTAACCTCCATCTCCCGGGTTTGAGCAATTCTCCTACCTCAGCCTCCCAAGTAGCTGGGACTACAAGTGCATGCCACCATGCCCAGCTAATTTTTGGATTTTTAGTAAAGACAGGGTTTCACCATTTTGGCCAAGATGGTCTCAATCTCTTGACCTCATAATCCGCCCGCTTCGGCCTCCCAAAGTGCTGGGATTACAGGCGTAAGCCACCGCACCCAGCTAGTTTCTGATTTTCTTATGGCTCTTAAATCTAAATTCATTCATGATGTCAGGCGCAGGTATCTATTTCATTATGCCTGCAAACTGGGTCAGGCTGAAGTATCTGCACATTGACAGCCATATTATTTCATTATAAATTATTTTTATTTTTCTCCATGACATCATAGACAATATTGATTCTTTTTAAATTATGGGCATAAAAAGCCTTTATTATCTCTGAGTTTCATTCCAGAAAAGTAATGAGAGTTTTTAAATATATGCATTGGTTATAAATAGGGGGCACTGGATCTGAAATGGCTGCAAACTGTTGGCCTAGCCCAATTATAATAGCAGATATTTATCAAGTTCATACCATACTGTCTTCAATACATGTGAACATTGTTCAAAGTAACACACATTGTATCATTTAATCATCACAACATATAAGGCAGGTACTGTATCCCCATTTTATAGATCACAAAACTAAAAGAACAGAGGTTAAGTTACTTGCCCAAGATCATAAAGCCAGTAAATTGCAAGCCAGGATTAAAACCTTGGTAATCTGACCAGAATCCAAGCTCCTAAACACTAAGCATATTGCCTCCCACATCCGACCTATCCTTCAAGGGCAAGGCCTAGAAGCTACCTCTTCCAGGAAAGCACTTTTAGTATCTCCAGTCCAAAGAGGCCCTCTCCTACCCTGAACTACAACAGTACCCACCACTGATCTTAATTCTTTGTCAGACTCGGGTAGACTTGATGGTACCCCTGCTCTGGAATAAAAAGACTCAAGTTCTAATACTGACTGTGCTATTTACCAGCTGAGTGACCAAATGAGCAAACTTCTCTAAGCCTCCATTTTCTCAACTGTAAAACTGAAATAATACTCACCCTTCACAGGATCTATGTGATGATTAAATGGTACATGTGCAAAGTATGCGGCGCACAGCAGGTGCTCACTAAATGTTAATTCCCTTTCTCTAATCCCATACCGCCCTGTATTTTCTTGCATTATTATCTGGTTTGATGATTTAACATTCTTTTCCATGTCTCTTCTACTCAAATAGATTCAAACCTTCCTAGAGGAAGGGTATATCTTAAACTTCTTTTACTTTTTGAGATAGGGTCTCACTCTGTTGCCCAGGCTGGGAAGCGGCGGCGCTATCATGCCTCACTGCAGCCTCAACCTCCCAGGATTAATGATTCTCACACCTCAGCCTCTCAGGTAGCTGGAGCTACAGGTATGCACCACCACACCCAGCTAATCTTTTGCATTCTTTTTGTAGAGACAGGGTTTCCACCATGCTGGCTGGTCTCAAACTCCTGGGCTCAAGCAATATACCTGCCTCAGCCTCCCAAAGTGCTGGGATTACAGGCATGATCCACCATACCCAGCCTGCCTTATACTTCTTTGCTATCTCTACGTAGGTAATCTCATGGCATCTTTTAGTCAGTGTGTAAATGAAATGGAGAGAGGCGGTATCATAGGGTGATTCATACCTGCAGAAGCTGAGTGGCTGTGGCTCTCTGCTCAGGGCTCTTTACAAGACACTGTTTCACAAAATCTGTAAAGTTATCTGACCACAGCTCTGGTTTTCGGAATGTGGGAGGAGGATTTGTAGGAATCATGAAGATTGCCTGGTTAGAACAAACAAACAAAAAGATTTGGTAAAAGAAAAGTAATGCTCCAATAAAAAATACATCTGGAATTACATTTGGAACTTAGTAAATGATCTTTCACTTATTCACTGAGAAGCTCACCTAAATTCCAGCAAAAGTCTAAGCATTTGAAAGTACAAAGCCTGACAGTTAAAGAACCTGATATAGCTCCCTCTTTCCTTTTCCCTCTCGCATATATGGGTCTTGTTCCCTAAACCTCACAACATCAATCAAGCTTTATTATTATTATTATTATTATTATTATTATCACTATTATTATTATTTCAGTAACCACAGTAAATTGCCTTTCAAGGTAGAAAGGCAAGACCTAAGCGTATGTATACCTAAAGATAACCCTGTCCCCATAGTTGTCAAGTTTCTCCTGCCTTTAAGAGTTATTACCACCCCCAGATGACAACAGCAATTACAATGAGGTCATCAACCAGAAGTCCCAAAAATCACAATGGAGTCATTAACCTCCAGACTAAGCTAAATCAACACATGTGTAAGGGGAAAAAAATTAAAAGTTGGCCCACTATGTTGCAGTTACATTCTACTATTTCAAAAAATAAGACTTATTTATTAAATTTCCAATTTTAAAAAAGTCATGTGTTTTGAAAAGTAAAACTCTTTACAAATAAGCAGCTTAAATTATGTTATTTAAATCTAAAATAGTAAGTAGTAAATCTCCTCACTCCTGCACCCAAAAAAGAGGGAGCACTTATCTTGGGAACATAAATTAAAAAAAAAAAAAAAATTAAGTCTTTTAATAGAACTAATTAATCAGAGAAGAGGAAGAGCTGGGGAAAGGAAGGATAGAGAGGACCAGAGGCCCTGAGGAAGACAGGGTTGGGGGTCTTACAAAAGTGCTTTGATGAGGGGTGCTAGGTCGGTAAAGCCTGGGAACTGTTAAGGGTGTGAGTTCTGGAAGAGTTTTACTGGAGATGCATTCTATGGGCCCTTAACATTCTAGAAGGAGATGGAAGTTGGAGAGTATACAGCCTCCAGATGAAAAGAATCTGAGGATCTACGAACCAGAACTTACAAATTCAAACACATAGCGGCCAAGCAGAAGAAAGACAAAAACTGAATGAGGCTGGGTTTCAGTGACATGAGTTTAAAAATACAGTTTGCTTTCCTCTTAATACCATTATAAGGAAAATATTAGAGAAATACTGTAATAAGTGGCAGCTGATGCTTGCTGACATAACAGGGAATCATGGAGACTGATAAAGTAGAAAGCTCATACTCTGTATAAAGGAGACAACCACTACTCAGCTCTAGTGAATGTTGACATGTTAAAATGTGGTTGCCTAAACTATACAAAGTGAGAGAGAGAATGTGTGTGTGTAACACAAATCAAACTAAGCATTTCTATGGCCTACATCCTGCCAGAGGGCTATCAATACACAACCTCTGGAATGGAGAGGGGTGGAACACACTTATATTAATTAATGACTATAACTAGAGTCAGTAGAAGTATATTACCTATAGCGATGCTTATGAATTACACATAATTCATTTATTGTTTGCAATCTAACAAAACTTTTTTTTTTATTTATTTATTTTTGAGACAGAGTCTCACTCTGTCACCCAGGCTGGAGTGTGGTGTCATGATCTCGGCTCACTACAACCTCTGCCTCTGGGGTTCAAGCAATTCCCCTGCCTCAGCTTCCCGAGTAGCTGGGATTACAGGCGTGTACCACCATGCCCAGCTAATTTTTGTATTTTTAGTAGAGAGAGAGTTTTGCCATGTTGGCCAGGCTGGTCTCAAACTCCTGACCTCAGGTGATCCATCCGCCTCAGCATCCCAAAGTTTGGGATTACAGGTATGAGCCACAATGCCCAGCCTGAACTAACTTTTTAATGATGATCAGTAACCAACCACCTTCCTGGCTTTCTGTCCACTTCCTTACCCTCATTGGATGGATATCGGCATAAGGGGGCTTTCCTTCAGCCATTTCTATAGCAGTTATTCCCAGGGACCAGATGTCTGCTACACAGTTGTATCCAATTTCCTGAATCACTTCTGGAGCCATCCAAAATGGTGTTCCTATCACTGTATTCCGCTTGGCCATGGTATCCTAAAATAGAAAGAAAGAAAAGGAAAAAAAAAAAAGACTACTGAGAAAAAGAGACTTTTCCAACAATAAAAATATGCCTAGCACTTGAAATACATTTAAAAACCATGAGACTTTTCCAACAATAAAAAAATGCCTAGCACTTGAAATACATTTAAAAACCATACTCTGGGCCGGACACAGTGGCTCACACCTGTAATCCCAGCACTTTGGGAGGTCGAGGCAGGCGGATCACCTGAGGTCATAGAGTTCAACACCAGCCTTACCAACATGGAGAAACCCCATCTCTACTAAAAATACAAAATTAGCTGAGCGTGGTGGTGCATGCTTGTAACCCCAGCTACTTGGGAGGCTGAGGCAGGAGAACTGCTTGAACCCGGGAGGTGGAGGTTGTGGTGAGCCGAGATGGTGCCCTTGCACTCCAGCCTGGGCAACAACAGCAAAACTCCATCTCAAAAAAAAAAAAAACAACAACCATACTCTGAGCATGATCAAGCAGGCACAGAAGAAATCCAAATTGCAAAGAAACATGCAAAGATTCTCAATTATTAAAACACGAACTAAGGATTTAATGCTGACAGTAGCATAGAAAATCAGGCACTGAAATACAATATTACTGCAGTATAAATTGGTACAACGTTTTACTACACAAGTTGGTAATATTTATTCAACTTTTAAGTACTCATATCCTTTGATCCAAGTCTATTTATTGAAATCTATCTTATGGTCAAGTGTCCCAAATTACACGCACAAGGACTGTAGAAATGTCTGTAATAGGGGAAACGAGGGGGAAAAAGACACAACTCAAATGACCATCAAAAGATAGTAAGTTAAATATAATAAATAACCATATACTGAAACACCACATTAAAAAGAAAAAAAATGAAGATATATACCTTCTCCTAGCATGGAAAAAATGCACAACATATATTACAAAGCAAAAAAAAAAAAAGTCTGTAAAATTATATATAGTATAGCCCTATTTTGTAAAAGGAAAATCATATAACAATAATAAAACAATAACCAATAGTAAGAAACGTTGTTATATCATAGCACAAAATATCTGGAGAAACATATACCAAACTATTAATAATAGTTATATCTAGTAGGCAGAATCATTAAAGATTTTTACTGTCTTTCCTGTATACATCTGTAACATTCTGAAGGTCTATATGAGCATACATGTGCAATTAAAAAAATTTAAAAATTGATATATAAAAATAATACACAAAATACCTTAGTCTGTGGCCTAAAGAAGAATATGTGGATGTAGTATACATTACAGCAAATAACCACCTGCATACTTTCTCAGGATGGCATGGCCCTACTAAAAGAGAAACTTCCTACAGTTTCTATGCTTCTAACAAAAGAAGGATTTTTTTTTTTAAGTTTTTTTTGAGACAGAATTTCACTCTTTTACCCAGGCTGGAGTGAAGTGGCGCTATCTTGGCTCACTGCAACCTCCGACACAAGGGGTTCAAGCCATTCTCTTAACTTGGCCTTCCAAGTAGCTGGAATTACAGATGCCCACCACCACACTTGACTAATTTTTGTATTTTTAGTAAAGACAGAGTCTTGTCATGTTGGCCAAGCTGGTCTCGAACTCCTGACCTCAGGTGACCCACCTACCTCAGCCTCCCAAAGTGCTGGGATTACAGCCGTGAGCCACCACGCCCGACAAAAGAAGGATTTTTAAACAGAACTAAATACAAAAAAGGACTTCCAATCATTATCACTGATATTCCTTCTGAAATGCCTGTGACTTAAGTTATGCCAGTCAGAAGCAAATGACAGGTAATTTAAATCAATCTCATCGTCAGTCCTATGTAAAAAATTAACACAGGAACTAACTTACTGCTTAGTCATTTCCTTAGCTCTGAAACTTCAACTTTGCAGGGGTGTTTTCAAATGGTGGTAGTCAAAGTTGTTTTCACTGGATTATTTCAATTAGAAATGGTTAATTGGCTAGCTACAAAGTTTTTGAAAATTAATAAGAGTAATGAGTGTACCCTAACCCCAATTAGATTTGTATTACAAAGTTATATTAGTACAATAGCATAGCAACAAAAAAATATAAAGTACAGACATTGACTACGGCATGTGCATATATATCATATCATATATATGTATATATAACAACCTGTTATATATGCCACATACATATGATATGATTTATGATTAAAATGTCATTTAAAATCAGCAAGCAAATGAAAAAAGAAAAGTACTGGGAATCTAGTTAGTCATTTGTAAAACTCCACACTTAAATGCCTACCTTATACTTTCACCAAAATAAGTTCAAATAAGTTGAAATTTTAAACATAAAAAACAAAGCCCAAAGAATACTTTAAAAAAAGTATTTTGAACTCCTGCCTGAGCTCAGGAGTTCAAAACCAGCCTGGGAAACATGGCAAAACCCCGTCTCTACTAAAAATACAAAAAATTAGCTGTACGTGTGGTGGCGGGCACCTGTAATCCCAGCTACTCAAGAGGCTGAGGCACAAGAATTGCTTGAACCAGGAGACAGAGGTTATGGTGAGCCGAGATCACACTACGGCCCTCTAGCCTGGGCGACAGAGTGAGACTCTGTCTAAAAAAATAATAATAAATAAATAAACAAATAACTACATTAGCCAGGCATAGTGGTACGTGCTGATAGTCCTAGCTATTTTAGAAGCAAGCTGGGAGGATCACTTAAGCTCAGGAGTTCAAGGTTACAGTGAGTTACAATCATGCCACTGTACTCCAGCCTGGGCAACAGAGCAGGTGTGGTGGCTCATACCTCTAATCCCAATACTTTGGGAGGCTGAGGCAGGAGTTCTAGACCAGCCTGGGTAAAAGAGGGAGAGGTCATTTCTACAGAATATTTTAAAACTTTAACTGGATGAGGAGGCACACACCTGTAGTCTTAGCTACTTGGGAGCCTGACACTGGAGGATCTCTTGAACTTGGGAGTTTGAGGCCACAGTGAGCCACAATCATGCCACTGCACTCCAGCCTGGGTGACAGGGCAAGACCCTGTCTCAAAAAAATAATAAAAAATAAAAAAACGTAGAGTAACTGTTCTATAATGTTAAGGAGAAAAGGGTTTTTTAAGCATGACATCAAAGACAGAAACCATAAGATAAAAGGTAGATGGATTTTTCAATATAAAATTTAGAAACTTTTGTAGTATTTTTTTTAAAAGCCATAGTCAACATTAAAAGACAACTAGTAAACCAGAAGATATTTCAAAATGTACAACGAAGAGTAACAACTTTAACATAAATTTTTTTATGTTAAATTTTTTTAGTTTTGGTGTTTCTTTTTTAACTGATGTCTTTAAAAGATGCAACACTCAGCCAGGCACAATGGCTCAAACCTGTAATCCCAGCCTGTAATCCCAGGCACAATGGCTCAAACCTGGAATCCCGGCATGCCAAGGCGGGCAGACTGCTTGAGCCCAGGAGTCTGCAAACAGACTTGGCAACATGGTGAAAACCAAAAATTAGCTGGGTGTGGTGGGGTGTATCCCTGTAATCCCAGCTACCCAGTAGGCCAAGGCGGGGGGATCACTTGAGCCCGGTGGTTGAGGCTGCAGTGAGCCATTTAGTGCCACTGCACTGCAGCCTGGGTGACACAGTAAGACCCTGTCTCCCCACCCAAAAAAGTCCAACATTCAATTAGGAAAATTGACACACACAAAAATGAACATTTACAAAAGAATTGTTATAAATGGCCAATAATCAAATGCAAAAATAAGTGAACTGCTTTAAGAAATGGCAAGGAAGATACAAGTTACTGCCCATCCAGCATTAGCAAGTATGAGGGGAAAAGACCACATTTAGATACTGAAGTTGGAAACTGAAATTGTTCACTTCTAGAAGAAATTCAGCAATATGCATCAAAACCACTTTGGCAATATACAGTCACATATTTTCTGACCCAGATTCCAATGTAAATAAATGATCCTAAGGATTTACTCAAGGAAATGCTGCAAAATTTCGTTGCAGGAATGTTAATCACAGAGTTTATGTTTATAGTGGTGAGAAAGCTCTAAGCACCCTTAATGGGCATCCAACATCCAACCACAGGGAAACAGTTAAATAAATCACACAATGAAATACCCATGTTACCACCAGAAATAATATTACAGAGTCTTGAGTAAAGATGACAGCTTGAACAAATGCATTTTACTTTCACTCTCCCTCAAAACTCACTCAAAAAGATACTAAAACGATTATTTTTTAAGAACAAATCTACAAGAATAAGAAACAAAGGGAAAAACAACCGCCGCCACAAAATTTTAAAAGCTGGAGAGCAGATGGCCCAGTAGTAACTAACTGAACAGACTACAAAATGGAATCCTGAGTCAGTCAACAGGAAAACTAAGAAACAACCTGATTCTAACACCAACCCCTCCAAAAGGCTTAGAAATTGGTGGCAACAGGTAGAGAAAAGGGGTGAAAACAGACGTCAAAATAGGAAGCCTGGGTTGAATGAGTTAAGAAGCAGCTAAACACCCTAAACCCTCCTCTCACATCAAGCCACTAGCGGGCTTTCCTCGCCCAACCCTGGCATTAGACTGGAGGTGTACTCTCTGGGGAGTGAAATCAAGGATCTCTAGACTATAGAGAGTGTGGGTGGTGTTGTGAATCAGGAACATTAAGTGAGCATTAACATTCTAACAATCCCCATGCCACCACCACAAGGCCTACAGCCTCTAGACAAGAGACCACAGAGGGGCCTAAACTTAGTATTGGAGGTTTCACAACCAAACAGCTAAGTCAGATCATCTTATACTATAGTTTCAGTTTATTTTAGTGAAGGAAAAAAAACCCATCTTTTTAACAAAACAACATACATGTTTATAGTTAATTTTTTAAAAAGTGTCAGGACACAAGATAATATGCAAAAATCAATTATATATTACATTAGCAATGAACAATCTGAAAACAAAGCAAATCCATTTAAAATACCATCAAAAAGTACAAACTACTTAAGAATGAATTTAACCAAATACATGCAAAACTTGTACACTGCAAATTATAAAACACTGCTAAAAGAATTAAAGAAAATCTAAATAAAATGGAAAGACAGCTTATGTTCATAGATTGGAAGACAATACTGCCAAAATGGCAATATTTCCAAGCTTAAGATTCAAAACAATGTCTACCAAAATCCCAATAGCCTTTTCTACAGAAATTGACAAGCTGATCCTAAAATTTGTATGGAAATACAAGGGACCCAGAATAGCCAAAACAATCTTGAAATAGAAGAACAAAGTTGGAGCACTCACATTTAACCAATTCCAAAACTTACTTCAAACTTACAGTAATCGAGAGCATAGTACTGGTGCAAGGACAGACATATAGGTCAATGGAATAGAATTGACACAGAAATAAACTCATACATTTCAACAAAGAAAAAACAGTCTTTTCAACAAATGTTGAAACAACTACATATCAACATGCAAAAAGAATGAAACTGGATGCCTACCTCACATCATCAAAACTAACTTAGAACAAATTACAGATCTAAATATAAGAGCTAGAACTATTAAACACCTCAAAGAAACCACAGGAGTACATCTTCATGACCCTACATCTGCTAATGATTTGTTAGGTGTGACACCAAAAGCACAAGCAACAAAAGAAAAAAGAAACTGGACATGACCAAAATTTAAAATTTTTATATTTCTAAGGACATCTTCAAGACAACCCATAGAATGAGGGAAAATATTCGCAAATCATGTACGTGATGAAGGACTTATATCTAAAATATATAAAGAACTCTTACAACCCAACACTAAAAAGGTAAATATCCAATTAAAAATGGGCAAAAGATTTAAAGAAACATCTTCCCAAAGATACACAAATGTCCAATATAAGCAGAAGAAAAGACAGTCAACATCATTTGTCATTAGTAGAATGCAAATCAAAACCACAGAGATACTATCTCACACTCACTAGGATGGTTATAATCAAAAACACAAAAAAGAACAGATGTTGGCAAGGATGCAGAAAAGTTAGAATTCTCATACATCAGCAGTGGGAACGTAAAATGGTGAGCCACTCTAGAAAACAGTTTGGCAATTCCTTAAAAAATTAAACACAGAGTTACCATATGACCCAGCAACTCTGTGTAGCACATGAAAACAAAGATTCACATAAAAACCTGTACATGAATTTCATAGTAGCATTATTCCTAACAGCCAAAAAGCAGAAACAATCTAAATATTCCACTACTAAGTAAACAAAATGTGTTATAGCCATTAAGGAATATTATTCAGCCATAAAAAGGAATGAAGAATTGATGCATGTTACAACATGAATGAACTAGAAAATATTATGTTAAACGAAAGAAGCCAAAAACAAAAGGGCACATCATGTATGATTCTATTTATATGAAATATTCAGAGTAGGCAAATCTATAGAGACAGAAAGTAGATTAGTAGTTGTCAAGGGCTGGGGTGAAAATGGGGAGTAACTGCTAAAGGGTGCGGTTTATTTTGGGGATGATGAAAATGTTCTGGAATTAGACATTGGTAATAGATGCACAGTTTTGTGAATATACTAACACTGAATTAAAAGGGGAGAAAAATTCTGCCAAGTCAGGAATTATAGCAATAAGAACACTGTAAGTCATTATTGGGTAACTCATTATTGGGTAATTAGTTACTAAAATTATTACTATGGAATGGATACTCTTATTTTATTTATATATATATATATATATATATATATAATTTTTTTTTGAGAAAGAGTCTCACTCTGTCACCCAGGCTGGAGTGCAGAGTGCCATGGCGCAATCTCAGCTCACTGTAACCTCCGCCTCTCAGGTTCAAGCGATTCTCCTGCCTCAGCCTCCCAAGTAGCTGGGATTACAGGAACATGCCACTATACCTGGCTAATTTTTGTATTTTTAGTAGCAGCTGGGTTTCACCATGTTGGCCACTCTGATCTCAAACTCCTGACCTCAAGTGATCCTCCCACCTCAGACTCCCAAAGTGCTGGGATTACAGGGGTGAGCCACCACACCCAACCAATATTATATTTTTTTATACAGCACCAGAGGATGTATTTTTTCAATTTGGTTTCCTTACTAAGATTGTGGTTTAGATAATATTGTCTGGTACTGTTTACTTGTGTGTTAACAACAAAACCTTTTGGAGAGCCCACAAATCATAATATTGAATAAGCTTCTGATTTATTTTAAACATCAAAGCAATTTCTGTGCTGTTACAATACCTGAGACTCCCTAACATATCCCAGGCAGACTTATAATTAAAAAAATTAAAAATGTACATAACACCAGTTCTAAACACACACTATATTCATTCTACCAGCCAAGAAAACCCCTTGATATGTAATATTGTTGCAAATTTTAGTGTATTTTAGTGTATAACTGCCTAGAACTCTATTTTTCTATATATACTTTCATATATACTTATGTATTTTATAGAACCAAATAATTCTAGACTTCTTATTTTGAAAACAAGCTTTTATTTTTCTCCTTTCACTTCCATGCACTAGTTAGGCAGGCGAAGAATCAAGAGACTGTATCCTGGAATCAAACAGAGATTGTTTTCAGTACAGTAACTGCCAAGTATTACCTGCAGGTTGAATGAGATGATGTTATGTCTTAGTCAAGGAAAGCATCTGGACTTAATTTTTCTTCCTTTTATAAATATGTTGATGTAATCCACTAGAATAATCTATCCTTTCTTGTTTTACTTTTCATCTTTATAAAAGTTAAACAAAGTTAAGCTATGTGACCTTAACTCCAGGAAAAGATCTAAAATAACCCACTAACCAGCTCTTTTGTAACCTATTGGCAGATTCCGCAACTTGTTACTAATACAATTAAATCAAGTATTATATTTAAAAATAGGTAAATAAAAGGAACTGCTTCTCAGGACAGAACCGAAAATTATCAATACGAGTAATATTTTTACTTACTGTAAGTTGACCTGCTACCCCAAAATCTGCAAGTTTTGCATGTCCTTCTGTATTTAGCAAAATATTTCCTGCCTTGATATCTCGGTGTATTTTTCTCATAAAATGAAGGTATTCAAGTCCCTTAAGAGTTGATTGTAATATTGTAGCTATTTCATCTTCTGTTAACTGAAAAAAGAATAAGAAGTTCAAGTTCTATCAGTTTATATCAGCACATTAGAAAAAGGAGAAAAAATTAGATCCAAACACCTTTCTTGAATATAAACAGAATTTATTCAACCTGTAACAGTATGACTGCTTATACCATAGATATACTGACCACTCTCAAAGCTGTATTTCCATATCAGATCTCCCCCCACTCAGATTTATGTATCTGCCTACACAACATCTCCAACTGGAATACCTAGCCCGCATCACAAGCATAACATGTCAAAATCAAACTCTTTATGTCTACCACCTTACTCTTCTCCCTCTGATCCATCCAACCTACTCTACTTCTCCCACTGTCCTCCCTCTCTCAGTAAAGGGAAACTTTACTCTTTCAGTTGCTCTGGCCAAAAGCCTTGAAGTAATCCTTGACTCTTCTCTAGCTTTGAAATACTGTATATCCAAATACCCCCTCTGTAATCACTGTGGTCCAAGTCATCATTGTGTCCTGCCTGCGCTATTCTCGTGAATCTCTTGTCTGGTTTCTTTGTTTCTGCCCTTGATGCTCTACAATGTACTTTCCACAAAGAAGCTATAATAAAAACATAAGCCAGAGTCAAAACCTATCAATGTCTTCCTAACTTACTTAAAATAAAAGTCAGTCCTTACCAAAGCTTTACATGATCTGCCTCCCAGCTATCTCTTAACTTCATCTTCTACCACTTTCTACCCTGCTCAATCTGTTTCAACAAGGGCTTGCTTCCTTGCTGTTCCTCAAACACTCTAAGCACATTCTCCTTTCTGGGTCCTTTCAACTGCCTAGTCTCTTCATCCTGATGTATATCCAGTTTGCTTCCTCACTTTGCTAACTGCCCAAATGTCACCTCCTCAGAATATAGAGAGGGCTTTCCTACTCCATTTCTAGCTCATTCTCTATTCCCTTAAATTACCTTGTCACTGCAGTGTACTACCATCTGACATATTACCCATTATTTATCTACTTATGTGATGTTGAAACACAAGCTCCTAAAAATGTCTGATTTGTTTACTTTTGTTTCCCTAACACCAATAAAGTCACCTGGCACACAGTAGACACTGAAAAAATATCTGTTGAACAATGACAAATGAAAGTGAGAATGCTAGAAACTAGTATAGAATATCTCATCTGTCCAACACAGACTTTCTGCAGACCCAACACCAGTCCTAAACAAACTCAATCTATCAAAAAACTGTTACACAGTTTCCCTTCTGACAAACAACTCAGCTGTGAAATGGAGTGTGCTCTGGTGCAGAAACTATAGGATTTTGGATTAGGAAGATGTAGCTTTTACTCTTGGCTCTACTTTCATGTGACTTAAGCAAGTTACTGACCTTCTCTTAGTCTGTTTCCCAATCTACAAAATAGGAACATAACTTTTCTTTAAGAGTGTCACGGGAGAATCGCTTGAACCTGGGAGGTGGAGGTTGCCGTGAGCTGAGATCATGTGTACTCTAGCCTGAGTGACACAGCCAGATTCTGTCACAAAATATATATATGTATATAAAAAAATAATGGCTGTTACTAAGTATTTAATCTATACTAAGACTATGTTTGTAATCTCGTTTAATCCTTATAACTAAATTAAGCAGAGAAACTATTATTATCACCATTTTATACATAATGAAGCAGAGGCACAGACAAGTTAAGTCATTTATGCCAAAGGTCACAGAGAAATTGTTAAAGCTTTCACTAAAGTCCAGGCAAACACTATTGGCAAGGTAGTAGGCTAGAGTTTGGGGCACTTTCTGTAGTGGAAGAGAACAAAGCTCATCACTTGATTTACCACCTCTTTATTCTAACCAGCTAAGCTCATCCGTTAAAGTAGCACTGCCTAATAGAAATATACTGGGAGCCACAAATATGATTTTTAACTTTCTAGTAGCCACACTGAAAAAGGAAACAAGCAGGAGCAGTGGCTGGTGCCTGTGATCCCAGGTACTCAGGAAGCTGAGGCAGGAGGATCATTTGAGCCCAGGAGTTCCAACATGCAGTGACCTATGATCACACCACTGCACTCCAGCCTGGGCAACAGAGCAAGAGGAAAGAAAGAAACAATCAATTTTGATAATCTATTTTACTTAATCATATTTATCAAAAATATTATCATTCTACCATGTCATCAATATGAAAAAATTAAAGATTTTTAAAATAATTTTTTGGTAATAATTCTTCAATCTCTGGCATATAATTTATATTTACAGCATTATCTCAGTTCAGACTAATCACATTTTAAATCCTTAATAATCACATGTGGCTAGTGGATATCATGGTAGACAGGGTAGAGTTTTAACACTTAGGAAAATAATGTGTAGTAATTAAAAATCAGCACTTAGTAATTAAGCTAAAATTTATATAAATAAACTAATATTACAGTGGCAAAAAACCACCAAAAGTACCATCAAAATTAATTTTGAACTGGCTTAAAATAACTGAAGTAAAATGACTTGATGCTACATATAAGAAGCCCTGAAGTCCAATTTTTAATTCAATAAATTATTCCAGTTTTGGAACTTCTTTACATATATCTTATATTAGGCTATTATTCCTAGCTAAAGAACTTGCTATTTGATTAGGCAAATACACTAATTCTGAATAATGTAAATTAAGAAGATAGTATATGAATAATCCAAAAGTTATAACTCAGTTTTAAAATACTCCCACCTTCTAATTTGCGTAGCACCTCACAATTTACAAAGTACTTTTACATATTTAATTTTCCCAACTTTGCAAATATGTAATATAGGCATTATTCTTATTTTTCTTATTAAGAAAAAAAAAAAAACTTAAGGCTAAGATTTCCTCTGCTTCTTCTCTTATCCACCCACAATCTACACAGAAGCCAGAGTTAACTTTTTTATTTTTTGAAACAGGGTCTCACTCTGTTGCACAACAGCCTTAACCTCCTGGGCTCAAGCAATTCTCCCACTTCAACCCCATCACACCCCAAAAGGAGCTGTGACTACCGGTGCATGACACCACATCTGACTAATTTTTTTTTCTTTTTTCTTTTGTAGAGACACGGTCTCACTATGTTACCCAGGCTGGTAACTAGTGGCTCAAGCAATCCTCTGCCTCAGCATCCCCAAGTGCAGGGAATACAGGCATGAAGTAGCGCACTCAGCCCCAGAGTTATCTTTCTAAAACATACATCAGATGGTTCACTCACTTGCTTAGAATCCAGCAATAGTTTCCTATTGTACCTGGGATAAAATTCAAACTCATTCCTATGACCTACAATATCCAACACAATCTAGGCCTGCCCACCCGTCGAACCTCATCTCCTACAGCTTCTCCTTGGCCTATTCTCTTTTAGTCATGGTAGCCCTTCTATCACTCAGTCATGCCAAACTCATTCCAGCCTCAAAGTCTTTGCACTGGTTATTGCCCACCTTGAATGTTCCTTCAGGACTCTTAGCCCCTTTCTGTCATTTGAGTCTCCCTATAAATGTTACCACTTCTGAGTGACCGTCCTCAGCTATCTACTCTAAAATAGCCCACCAAGCCCTCTCCATAACTTTGCCATCATTTCGTCCTCATTCCTTTTCTTTATAGTATTTATCATTATTCTACCTTTTCTATTAATAGCTATCATTAATTTGTCTTGTTGCCCTATTCCAAAGTGCACTACCATGACAGCAGAGTTGTCATCTGTTTTATTTGCTACTGGATCCCTCAGGCCTAAAGCAGTGTTCAAGAAATATTTACTGAATGAATACATAAAGAGATTAAGTAACTGAACCAGAACTAGAACCCATGACTCCTAGGTCTTATACTGGCAATCACAGTTAACAGCAAATAATCTTTCATAAGGGGATTATTCTCTGATTAACAGGAAATAGAGGAAGTTAATCTGTGAACATGCTAGGTAGAAGCAGAAACCCAAATCCAAATCCAAATTTAAACATTTAAAAATCATTTTATAACCAAGATTTAATAGTCATTTTTTTCCCAGTAAGAAATAAGCAAAGCACGCTAAAAAATCACTGGACTAAATTGGTGTTAAAACTGCCACATTGCCAAGCATGGTGGCTCATGCCTGTAATCCCAGCACTTTGGGAGGCTGAGGTGGGAAGACTGCTTGGGGCAAGGAGTTCAAAACCAGCCTGGGCAACATAGTGAGACCCCATCTCCACACACACAAAAAATTAAAAACCAAAACAAAACATTAGCTGGGCATGGTGGTACACACCTGTAGTCCCAGCTACTCAGGAGCCTGAACTGACAGGATCACTGGAGCCCAAGAGGTAGAGGCTGTAGTGAGCTATGAATGTGCCACTATACTCCAGCCTGGGTAACAGAGTGAGACTTTTGTCTCATAAAAAAAAAGGAAAAAAAAAAGCTGTCAGACTTAGGAGACACAAAAGATTAAAGAGGGAAAAGAACCATGGAAAAGGGAAAATCTGACAGTCATCTCTCTGGTAGGAGAATGCACTGAAAAAGAAGCCAGAGAAAAGAAGATGGCATAAGAGACTAGCAGCTGCATTGTTCTAGAAGGTAAACCTACCGTTTTATTTCGTAATCGAATGATATCAGATACAGAACCAGCGCCACAGTACTCCATAACGATCCATAAGTCTGTGTTCTTAAAATAACTGCCATAATATTTGACTACATGATGGCTAGAGAGAGAGAGAGAATACAAATCAATAAATTGGCCTTCAAACATCTCTTAATTCATGCTATTAAGTATATACAAATTAATTCCTCATCTAGAAAGATCAATTATTCATAGTTAAGGATAAAATGAGCAACCTCGTGATAGAAATGCAAAATGGTATAGCTTTTCTGGAGGGTAATAAATCATAAAAGTATAAAAAATGGGTGGGTCCTTTAATCAGCATTTCTATGTCTACAATTTATCCTCCAAAAAGAATTACAAATGTTCAAAAAGTAACAATTACCATCACAGCACTACTGGTAAAAGTGGAAATTTAGATATCATCTAAATGTCCATCCAACATTAGTGAGTTTATTTAAGAAATAATAATACAACCATATAATATCATGAATCCATGAAAAATGTTATAGAGAAGTATTTGATAACATGAGAAGATACTGTATTTACAAAAACAAACAAGGCAGGCTAATAAAACAGTAACTACTGTAAAACTCCAAAGAGATTTGGAAGAATATGTATATCAAGCAGTATTTAACAATGATGATTTCTTCAAAGGAAAAGTGATTTTATTTTCTTTTCATTTGAATTTTTCTAAGAAGTCACATGTACTTCGCAATAAAAACACACACATACACTACAATCTATTATAAAGAAAAAATGTTCAGGATCAAATCTCAAATGTTAGGTCTCAAGCTGGAAGAGAGACACCAAACAAGAAACTTCAGAGAAAAATCAAATATCCCATTAAAATGAAATAATGTGCCCTCTGAGAACTGCCAGCTTTAACTGGCTAGGTTGCTGTCATGGCCAATTAAAGTTTAATAACAACTGATGCTAAAACCAAATTGACTTCATTAACTTGGAACCCTTAGAATTTCCTGTTCAAACCTTGGGAAACATGCCAGCAATAAGGACAGCAAAACACACACACACACACACACACACACACAATATTAATGAAAAAGTGTCTGAGGTAAATATAAATACATTTGCTCTCCCTGTAATACAGGACTTACAGGAGTTAAGTACCGTAGGCCATTACTATCAAGTATTTACTACTGGAATATATTCTCTATAGTCTTGCATTGTTGGCTAGGTTCTCCTATACATATATATGTACTTAGCCTGTCCAATGAGTCTATAAACTCCCAGAGCACAAGGACTCTGCTCTGCTGCTGTATTCCTTACAGTGCTTAGCAGAGTAGACTGTTCGAAATATCTCTTCTCTAATAAAGACATTTCCATAACCTGTTTGGAACACAGCTCCTGCAAAGTCTATTGAAAAGTGATAAAGTCAGGAGAGATCCAAGATGG
>PVKP010015733.1:0-44180 GCA_004027715.1 Plecturocebus donacophilus | reverse complement strand
TGATGTGTTGTCTCTAGATTTTTTAATGAACGCCATTCTAACTGGTATGAGATGGTATCTCAATGTGGTTTTGATTTGCATTTCTCTAATGACCAGTGATGATGAGCATTTTTTCATATGTTTATTGGCCTCATGTATGCCTTCTTTTGTAAAGTATCTGTTCATATCCTTTGCCCACTTTTGAATGGGCTTGTTTGTTTTTTTCTTGTAAATCTGTTTTAGTTCTTTGTAAATTCTGGATATCAGCCCTTTGTCGGATGGGTAGACTGCAAAAATTTTTTCCCATTCTATTGGTTGTCGATTCACTCTAATGACTGTTTCTTTTGCCGTGCAAAAGCTGTGGAGTTTGATTAGGTCCCATTTGTCTATTTTGGCTTTTGTTGCCAATGCTTTTGGCATTTTGGTCATTAAGTCCTTGCCTACGCCTATGTCTTGAATGGTTTTGCCTAGATTTTCTTCTAGGGTTTTTATGGTGTTAGGTCTTATGTTTAAGTCTTTAATCCATCTGGAGTTAATTTTAGTGTAAGGTGTCAGGAAGGGGTCCAGTTTCTGTTTTCTGCACATGGCTAGCCAGTTTTCCCAACATCATTTATTAAACAGGGACTCCTTTCCCCATTGCTTGTTTTTGTCAGGTTTGTCAAAGATCGGATGGTTGTAGATATGTTGTATTGCCTCTGAGGCTCTGTTCTGCTCCATTGATCTATATCTCTGTTTTGGTACCAGTACCATGCTGTTTTGATTACTGTAGCCTTGTAGTATAGTTTGAAGTCAGGTAGTGTGATTCCTCCCGCTTTGTTTTTTTTGCTTAGAATTGACTTGGCTATGTGGGCTCTCTTTTGGTTTCATATAAAGTTTAAGGTGGTTTTTTCCAGTTCTGTGAAGAAGGTCATTGGTAGCTTGATGGGGATAGCATTGAATCTGTAAATTACTTTGGGCAGTATGGCCATTTTCATGATATTGATTCTTCCTAACCATGAACATGGAATGTTCCTCCATCTGTTTGTGTCCTCTCTTATTTCATTGAGCAGTGGTTTGTAGTTCTCCTTGAAGAGGTCCTTTATGTTCCTTGTTAGTTGTATTCTTAGGTATTGTATTCTCTTTGTAGCAATTGTGAATGGCAGTTTGTTTTTGATTTGGCTGTCTTTAAGTCTGTTATTGGTGTATAGGAATGCCTGTGATTTTTGCACACTGATTTTGTATCCGGAGACTTTGCCGAAGTTGCTTATTGGTGTATAGGAAAGCTTGTGATTTTTGCACATTGATTTTGTATCCAGAGACTTTGCTGAAGTTGCTTATCAGAATTCTTAGAATAAATGTACAAATACTTTATATACATTTAAATAGTATACATTTGCAAATTAAATTTTAGGAAAACAAGATTCAATTATAATATTTTCAAAAGATACACTTAACAAAAAGAATGGACATTTTCAAACAGAAGGGGAAAAACAGATTAGGTAAATATCATTTGAAACTCAGTTATGGTTTATTTTTGACAAAATAAAATTTTAAACAAAGCTTATAAGAAACAAAATAAATTATTACGCAATGGTGAAATGTTTTTTTCTTTTACTCATCATAAAATGTACTCCTCTAACAACTCATTTGCAAAATATATATAAGTACAATTGAGAGAGTTGTAGAGAGAAACAGATAAAGCAATAAGGGCATTTAACAACTCTCTCTCACAAATAAATAAATCAAGATTAAGAAATAAGCAAAATTCTTAAGGATTATATAATATTAACTAAAATAATGCACAGAGTTACTCTGTATAATAATTGCATTATGCCTGCATATATATACAATATATGAACATATGCATATATCTGCATTAGTCCATTCTCACATTGCTGTGAAGAAATACTCAAGATTGGGTAATTTATAAAGAAAACAGATTTATTTGACTCACATTTCTGCCTGGCTAGGAAGGCCTCAGGAAACTTCCAATCACGGCAGAAGAGGAAGCAAACACATCCTTCTTCCCAAGGTGGCAGGAGAAAGAAGTGCTGCGCAAAAGAGGAAAGCACCTTATAAAACCATCATATTGGGGCAGGCGAGGTGGCACACAGCTGTAATACCAGCATTTTGAGAGACCAAGGCAGACAGATCACAAGGTCGATAGATGAAGACCATCCTGGCCAAAATGGTGAAACCTGTCTCTAATAAATATACAAAAATTAGCTGAGTATGGTGGAAAACACCTGTAGTCAAAGCTACTGGGGAGGCTGAGGCAGGAGAGTTGCTTGAACCTGGGAGATGGATGTTGCAGTGAGCTGAGACAGTATCACTGCACTCCAGCCTGGTGATAGAGTGATACTCCATCTCAAAAGAGAAAAAAAGTCAGATCTCCTGAGAGCTCACTCACTGTCGCGAGAATACTATGGGGATAACCACCCCCATTATTCAATTACGTCCCTCTGTGTCTCTCCCAGAATACAAGTGGATTATGGGAACTACAATTCAAGAGTAGATTTGTGTGAGAACATGGCCAAACCATATCAATGTCCGTGTATTTATAATAGACATACATCATAAATAATACTACTAATAAGTTTGCATTTTATACATAGAACTCTACATCTAACAGAGAACAGAATTTTTAACTACACCCCAAAAAGGATACATATATTTTATTTAAATGTTCTAGTAAAATCCAAAAGCTGATAGAGACTGTATCCTTCTATGATTTAAAAATCAAACAGACTATATTCTCTCCCATGCAAGAAAATAACTTTAAAATAATCAATATGCTGACAATTACCAAATTTCTTTATCATAATCTATTTCAAATCAAGATTTATATAATCCATTGCCTACTTGGCATTTCCTTTGAGTGTTTAATAGATATCTCAAATATTTTATGTCTTAAATTTAAATTCTGGTCTTTTTCTTAAACCTCTTCTACCTCCAACTTACCTTATATGGAATGAATTACATTCAATTTTCTTTTGGCTGAAACTTGAGTTTTTTATGTGTGTCTTTGCACCTTATTTGCGAATCCTTTTAGGTGGCATTCTACAGGAAATACATTCAGATACTGCAATTATCTTCAGGAGATTTTGAGAGAAATGTTCCTGGGAGCAACATTTATGGAGGGAAATCTTGGGAAGCAGAATTGGGCAAAGGAGGAGATGAACTGGAATGTATTTGCAATGCTGGCCTCAGCCAATTTCACAGAGCTTTGGGCTGGAATTGCTCTTCAGAGATCTCCTCCCTACACAGCACCATCCATCAGTCACTGGATATGCCTTGCACCTAAGAAAGGCAAATTATCTGGGACTGAGAGTAGCTGTCAGCTAAAGTCAATTCCTGGAGAGGGTATTCGGATGAGTCATCAACAGCCAATAAGCCCTGTGAATGAGTAGGATCAGAGCACTGCCAACAGCATCCACTGCACTTTGTTTACTTCTATAACCGAACAGGTCTCACTGCTTCTATCTTTGTCCCTGTTATGTCTATTTTTACATAACAGGCAGAATATTTTTGAACCAAAGACAAAATCATTTTACTCTTACAGTTAATCTTTTCAGTGATTTCCATCTCCTACTGGAAGACAAATCTTTCCAACTAGGATAAAATAAAATTTTAAAAAATTCTATGGCATTGCATGTATCAAACAGTGTTTCTACCATGAAAGAGAAGATTTGATCCAATGTAGAGAAATTAGTCTCTATGGGTCAGGACCTTCAGACCAACTGTGAATGTGACTTACAATCAGTTCAATGCATTCAAGAGTTACTCTGATAGTGGTGTGTATGAGGAAGATCATCTCCTTAACCAAAGGCAAGTCGAACATTTTTTTATTTTAATTTTTTTAGACACAGTGACTCACTATGCTGCCCAGGCCAGGAGTAGAACTTTAAATGGCAAAAGCCACAGTGAAGAAGAAGGGGGGAAATATCTATAGTGAGGAAAAGGAAAAGTAATAGATTACTTGAAACAAATCTTTTCCTTGCCATTTTAGGATTGATTTGGTTTGGAGCTCTGTGCTACTCCAGTGCAATTTGTTATTTCTTAGGAACCATGATTACCCATCAAGTCCATTATTTTGAGTCTGCATGGTGGAGTTGAGTCACAGATAGCAAAAGTCAGAAGTTTACTATTAGGCTAATTTTACTCAATTTTCTATGAAGAAGTTGTTCTTATTCTTTCATCTGTGTTTCACACTTAATTCTAGTTTGCATTCGCTCACAAATTTCAGGCTTAGGAATATGCAGTGGAAAATTCATTATGCACATGCATGTTAAGAATCAGTAAAAATTTATTTTTGCATTCTCTCACAAATTTCAGGCTTAGAAATATGCAGTGGAAAATTTATTATGCACATGCATGTTAAGAATCAGTAAAAATTTATTTTAGCAGTGGTTTGATATGTTCTATATGATCTGAGATGACCTTTTCTTTCTGACCTTTTTTTCTCATCACTAATTCTGCTACACCCACACCAGATACCTTACCAGTCTTAGATCGCATCAGGCATTGAAATTTTTCACTGGCTTTTCTCTCTTTGAGACATTCTTTGCCCTGATATTACCTGACACCTCTCCTCCTTCAAACCTTTGCTCAAATCTCACTTCCGCACAAAGCTTAGCTTTATGTCCCTATTTATTACAATACTCTGTGTTCTTCATCGCCCTTAGATTTTATTCTTCTTTATTTTCCTCCTAATACCACATATTAGATCAAATCATTATCACCTCTTACATTACCTCTAATTTTGGATGAAAACATTGATTATGAGGACACTTTGAAGATATAAAATTATGTTCCAGATGTGATCACATGATATAAGCTATAGTTTGTGTGCTTTAAAATATTCTGCATTTAAAAGAGAAGGCCAGCTTTCTGACCCAGCATCCACTGGTGGCATGATTTTGGAAAATTCACTTAATCTGTTGGGATTTATATGGCTATGACTTTTGGCCTTTTTAATCATCTATCTTAAGTTCTGTAGCAGTAGATCATTAGACCAGGATTCATGTGCAAGAGGTTTATTATAGAAATGCTTCAGATAAACTGATGAAGAGTGGGATAGCCCAAGCTAGGGTACAATTTCAGGCCAAGTCCAGCTTTGGCCTGACAATGGAGGGACGCGCTGGGATATAAATTATATCTTAGCATTTGACCATACAGGAGGCAAGATAACAGAGTTTCCACTGGTATAAAAGTAAATCTTTGCCTGTTCTGCCATGCTGCCCAGCAGTGGGATAGGTATAAACTCCCAGTCACTGCTGTCCAGGCGAAGCAAGTCTAATAGCCAAGATTAGTCCTCTGAAAAGTATGGTCCCCAGGTCAATAAGAAACAACAAACACAGACATCCAACGAATAAATACTCAAAAATATTAAAAGATATTGAAGAACACCTATTTACATCCTTGACAGCATCTACTGCATACCTTAAAAAGGAACTGGTTTGATGGGACAACTGACTGCATTACTTTAAAAGCTATACAAATCCAGAGGGCAGTTCCACGCTGAGGTCCTGAACAGCATAACTTTCACTGGGGTTGTCAGAAATAAAATCACTCAGAAATACATTTGGAGCAGCCCTGAAGTTTTTGGGAAGCCAGGGCTGACTAATGCAATGTTTATTGTGAACTACACATTTTACTGCTGCACACACAAAATACACATTGTATTAGTCTGTTTTCTGTTGCTTATAACAGAATACTTGAAACTGGGTAATTTATAAAGAAAAGAATTTTATTTCTTACAGTTATGGGGGCTAAGTCCAAGGTTCAGAGACTGCATGTTTGTCCATGGGTTGCATCTGGAAAGGGTCTTGCTGCTGGTGGGGGCTCCCAGCTACTCACTGAGAGTCAGTGCAGATCATTTCATGGCAAGGGAGTTGAGCTTTCTAACATGGTAGCTCAGGTCTTTCTTCTGCTGCTTATAAAGCTACCAGTTCCCTTTCCTTGATTACTCATTAATCTATGGATGAATCCATTCAGGAGGTATAACTCTCATAAAGCAAGCATTTCTTAAAGGCTCCATCTCTCATTACAGCCACATGAGAATTCATCTTCTTTCATTTTTTTTTTTTTTTGGAAACATGTTCTCCCTTTGTTGCCCAGGCTGAACTGCAGCTCACTGCAGCCTCTGCTTCCAGGGTTCAGGTAATCCTTCTACCTCAGTCTCCCAAGTAACTGGAACCATAGGTGTGCACCACTGCAGTCAGTTACATGTTTGTGTTTTTTGTAGAGATTAAGTTTTGCCATGCTGTCCAGGCTGTTCTCGAACTCCTGGGTTCAAGTGATCCACCCAATCTGGTCTCCAAAAGTGCTGTGATTACAGGCATGTGTTACCCCACCTGGCCTGGGAATAAATTTAAAGATGAGTTTGGAGGGGACACTCAAATCACAGCATGCTTGTAGTTATTTTTCTTATAAATCATAAATTTTAATTATCTCCTCTGTAAAATTATCTTAAGAACTCCATTCTTAACAAAGCCTGGCATTTGAAAAATCCTAGAATTATCTTTATAAATTAAAATATATGCAATTAGGAAGATTATTTAATGTAATATATTGTGAATGCCGGAAAAAGTAGAAAAAGTACAAGCAAGCCAAAGAAACTTTTATTTACTTACTTAAGTAGTCTATGAAAGTGTCCAATTTGTTCAGTGAATTGTGACTAATGGATGATGCTGTAAAGTCTCAAATTACCAACTCTAAGCTTCATTTCTTTCTGTTTCCACTACCTACTGAATGGAAGAAACAGAAAAGAACATTGCAGTGGAGATTGGTAAAGCAAAATGTGGAAAAATAATCAAAGAAGATGAGTAACTAAGAAATAAAAATTAGAAAAATATTGTCTTGTTTTCTATGCTTCTGTTTTACCAAGTGTTACCAAAACCAATATAGAAGGATCAATAGATGATTGCTTTTGTGTATTATAGAGAAAACTGGTTACAAAATTACTTAACTGATTAATTGATGCCTAATTAATGCTCATTAAGCATCACAATGTGTCCTTTATGAAGAACTAGGTACATAATTTTGAACATCTTTTAAATGTAATGGCATTTTCCTTTGTAATTTTATGTATTGCAACTAAAAGACTATTGATAAAAAAACAAAATGGATAAAAATCTAGATTTGTTTTTGAAAAATGGCATAATAAAAAAATAAAATAAAATAAGGTTAACTGTTTTGAAACAAGCAGCCATCTGCAAAAACTGCCCACACAAAGAAATAATAAATATTCCAAGAGATGGACATGCTAACTACCCTGATTTAATCATTGTGCTTTGTATCCCCTAAATATGTACAATTATCACATGTCAACTACAAATAAAAGGAAAAAATGTTGATTAATAAAAATAATGGGAAAGAATACAAAGCAAAGAGGGCTAAAACACTACTTTTAAAACTTTTTCAAGACAAGGAAGCAGAAAAGACCATGTTTTAAAGTTCCTAAGCTTGAACCTCTGTGATCGAAGATTTTATTCAGTGAAGTAGAGTTGTTAGGAATCAATTCTCTGTAAATTGAAGTAATAATGTTCCTCAAGCAAACACTTGCTTTATATCAACCCTTCATAATGACAGCAAATCAAGAAAACTATACAATGACAGAGATTCATTTATTGTAGAAGCAAATACAGATAAGAGCTACAGCAAACCTTTCTCAAAGATTTGTCTAACTAACCATTTAAAGCTGAATGGTTTCAGCTGAAAGGGCTCTTCAGTTTTCTTAGTATGTTTGCTATTCATCAGAGTGTTTCTACAAAATTTGACCAAAGAGTTAGCTAAAAATTATACTAATAACGACTACTTTACTGGAAAAATGTGAAATATGAACAGCTCCAAATTGCTTGTAATTGAATGAGAGGTAGGGTACATTGTTGTCTTTTGGTTTTCTTGCATTTTTTTTCGCTCATCTTAATTCTTTTTTTCACAGTTGGCTAGGTGTTGAAATATTCTAAGTGAAGAGAAATGAGAATGTGGGCATTTAAAATCTTGTATTAGCTTAATAGTACAGTTAATGTTTCCTGATTGAGTATCATGTAGATATAGTTTTACAGATGTATCTATCTAGATTAAGGAGGTTTAAAATTAGTTCTAGTCTACTAAGAATACTAATTATTTTTTTAAATCATAAACAAAATGAATTTTTGAACTACTTTTTCTAGATCTATTGAATTGAGAATGAATTTTTTTATATTTTTTTATATTTAAAACAATAAAACTTTTATTTTTGCTTAAAATGTGCAGCTTCTACCAGTTGTCAAAATATAGTCACAGTTAAGAATATCCACCTCATTTTTTTTTTACCTCAGACTTTAAAGGTGTGAGATAAAGATACAGTAAACAACACATGATTTTCTTTTAATAGCACCTTGAAACAATTCACTGTACTAGCAAGGACATTAAGAGGGTGAGAAATGCCTTCAGATCCAATGGTTATAGGGCCCCCCAATGTGTGTGAGAGTGTAAGGAAACAGAGCGACAACACTGTCATTGGTTAATTTTAATGTTTTATGAGAAGAAATTTGGTTAAAATCATTTCCTTAGAGGACCATTCAGGACCTTCATTAGCTTTTTGGTCTTTTTGCTCTGAGGACTTCATTTTCTTATTCTTTTTTTTTTTTTTATTTTATTTTTTATTGCATTTTAGGTTTTGGGGTACATGTGAAGAACATGCAATATTGTTGCATAGGTACACACGTGGCAGTGTCATTTGCTGTCTTCCTCCCCTTCACCTATATCTGGCATTTCTCCCCATGCTATCTCCCCCCAACTCCTCACCCCTCACTGTCCCTCCCTTATTTCCCCCAAGAGACCCCAGTGTGTAGTGCTCCCCTCCCTGTGTCCATGTGTTCTCATTGTTCAACACCCGCCTATGAGTGAACTTTAGCCTGAAACTTACTCTTGTTTAGTTCAGAACCATGTTGGAGCTTATTCAGATTTCTGTGCTGGTTAAAGACAAGGGAGAGTTTAGTTGATTGACTAGGGTTTGTGAGCTCAGAGGAGTCGTAGTGTGAAGCTCTAGCAGGGCATACTGAATCAAAACTGAGCCATGCCATGACCACCCAACCAATATTTGCATCCAAAATATGTGCTTACTGTCTGACCGATACTCATCAAGGTGGGACAATTTCTCCTCAGCAGGTGATGGGGGCATGCTAATTGTGTAGCCAAACTTTGTATGTTATCTTTAAGTTTTTTTCCATGGCCTTCATGTCCCACACAGATTCATTCTGCTTTTCTATATTGTCTTTCTGGATTAAGTCCTTTAGTAATTTTTTCATAGTTTGTGTGTAAGGGAGAGCTTGAATCAATTCTATATCTTCTGGAGCTTGGGATTCTACCAAACTTATTGCCATTAAAGTACATACTCCATGAACAGCAAAAGGAGAATGAAGTTTGACACATCTCTGGATCAATTCCTCGACATGTACAGGTATGATTTTAATTGAGCGTGCATCTTCCATCAGTGGGATGCATGTTGTATAACTTTAGATTCTTGATGAGCTCTGTGTACAGCCAGTCAGCCACTGGGAGGGGAATATCATCCCACACTATGATGAGCACCACCATCACAGCAGTTGGACAGTGGTGGCCTGTATGTTGGTAGACCAGATAACTTTTTCTGTATCAGTGTTTCTTACAATCCCATTAACGATTGTACACCTATTAGCGCTTTTTCCTTCTTTACCAGTGTACACTACTGTTTCTATCCTCAGTATGTTTCCTTTTTGACCATACCTATTCTCCATGATTTCCCTGATAACAACAACACCTGGTTTTGCCCCAGGGGTATATAATATGAAGCTTTGACTTTTCATGTAACTTGATCAAGACAGCTGCAGGTGGGCAGTTCAGAATCTTTAGTTACAGACACCAGGTTTTTTTGTAGGGATAGTAAAGAAGTTCATGGCATAATCACTTCACCAGAATTTATCTGTGCACTCTCTGCTGTGGAAAACTCTGATGTTTCAACACTGGATGAACATTCTCCCTCTTCACTTTTGGTAGAAACCACTGTAGTTACACCAGAACATGAAATATTTACATTCCTGAGTTGGTGCTGCCTTTGGTAAGGGTGTCTCATGAGAGATACAAGGTAATGTTGTCAGTTTCTGATGACTGAGTTGCTCTTTAAGAGCAACCATAGGCTTCTTTTTCCATCAGTCTCCTCATGAGGTGGATTTTGTCCTTTTCTGGGTTGTGTTCTTTTGCTTTGTTAATGATGAATTATGATTATTCTGTACATTTGAAGGTGGTTTCTATTGTATTACGGCCTTCTCCTGACTGTATTTTTGCTGTACATTACATGCAACAAAGCTTGTCAGTGTACTTTCAACTTTTTTGTCCTCTGGTTTTATACAGTTGCATTTAGTTAGTGAAGTATGTTGTGTCAACTGTGTTGCAACATCTTCAATTTGAGTATGGGCTTCATCCTGACATGATAAGCCATCTAAACCAATTTTTTTTTGCTGTCCAATAAGTGGTTACAATACCCCAACTATTATTTTTTGGTGGCAACTGATGAAAATTCTTGCAACAACTGTCAAGAGTAATCATACCTTGAACAATACTTTTATTGGTATCACTCTTGGATGAATTTAATTCTGGCATGAAAAGAGATAACTGGCTGTTCTCTACTCTGATTCTTCATCATTCTCTGACTTTGATGGAGAAGAATTCTCTGACAGGGCTTCTGAGAGCTGAGTCAGGACCTCTATGGCTACCATATAGTTAATCTCTTATCTTTTGGTCAGGATAAGGAACTTGGTTGAGATCCATCGTTTGGTTCTTTGCTTGGTATAATCTCAGGAGTTTGTAGTTTATCACCTTTATTGTATGTACTACCATGACAATTTATGTTGAAGTGTGAAGAATGTGGAAATTGCAGTTTTAAAGTCACGCTGCTGGAAAACGAAAACATTACTTCTCCCTTTGAGATAACAACTTGCATTAGTAGCAATGGAGCTCATGATATTATTATGGTTTGCAGTGTCTTTTAGGACTTTATAAATTCTTTTCAAATGTCTTGTGAAATTCTTCAATATTAAATTTTTAAAATGACACAGTTGTTTCAGTTGATAAATAGTGTACATGTTTAGTGCCATTTCTTACAGTTTGTACAGATAATTTTGGAGGTTTGCTTTGTCTCTTGTCAATTTCAGATTTTTCTGATTTTTCAGCTTCTTGGACATTAGCACTGAAATACTCTGACACGATCACTTAAACGTAATTTCTTGTTTCACATCTTCTCCACCTCAATGCCTCTCATACTTTGTTCAAATTTAGTTACATTTTCAATTCCAATCCTTCTTCTTCCCCATCTACTGTATGTGAGGTTTGTTTCCGAGGATAAAGCAAAGAAACTGAGGCCAGCACCAAGATAATCCAATGCAAGGGAATTTATTCAGGCTCCCAAGTGAGATTCTGCGGTCCGGACAGGAGGGGCCGGAGAAGTCGCACTTTCTCTCAGACAGGGGGTTTTATAGGGAGTGACTTGGGCTATTTTTAGAAAGTCTATTTTTAGACAGGGAGTGAAACAGCTCGATTGGTTGTGGGAGAGCAAGACTGCTATTAGGTAAGTTACAAGCCTTGACCTAGGACTTGGCTTGTTGTTGGTTGGAATTACTTGCCTGCTATTGGTTGTTAAAACTCGACTACTATTGGTTGTTAAAACTCGGCTGCTATTGGTTGTTAAGGCTTAGCTGCTATTGGTTGTTAGGGCTTAGCTGCTATTGGTTATTAAGAAGCTATGGTTGCAGCACCCTGTTTGCATACTGGGCTCTTTAAGAGAAAACCAGGCTGTGCGAGCAAGGGAGAAGGGAACATGCCCGAGCATGTCTGAGCTTGCTCGGGGCATGTCTGAGCTTGCTCAGGGCTTGTAAAAGGAAAAAAAGGTGGGCGGGGGTGCGTCCAAGCTCCCAGCAAGGCAACCGGCCTTACACTGTAGTCCATGGATTCTGACTTGGGGCCATTTACTGTTTGTTGTCAAAATCTGCCTTGGAAACTTTGGGTTTCTTTTCTCTCTGGAGCCTCTTGATTTCCTTTATAACCTCCAAAGGCACAGTGACAGATGATGTCATTATCAGCTCCTTGTATTTCCTCTTCTTACAGATCTGATGGCTATTCTTTCTGTTTTTGCAATTAGTGCATTCACCAAAGTTGTACTTCTGCTGGTAGGGTTCAAAGACCCCATATTTCTTTCATTTCTTCTTTTTCAAATTGGGTAGTAAAGTGGTATCCTGGCCTTGCAAATTATGTTGTGAAATGTTTCCATTTTCCTATCATTTAAAAGATTTTTGCTAAGATAGATCTGATTTCTTCCTTTAGTATTTAGTAGAATTTGTCAGTAAGTTTGGATGTGAGCCTGAAGTTTTCTTTGTTGGAAATTTTAAATATGATTTATTTATGTAATGGTCATAAAACTTTTCAATTCTGTTTCTTCTTAATTTATGTTTGGCAATTATCTACATAAAACATGTAGGCTTTCTAATTTATTAGGATGATTTTATCCTCATCATCTTTTTACTGATGCCCTATTTTTGTCTGTGAGTGGTGCAAGGATTCTCTTTTTGCATTGTTACTACATTTTCATGCCTTCTCTCTTCCTTATGTGCTTAATCTTGTCCAAGCTTCATATACTGTGTTAATTTCTTCATAAAATCAACTGTTGGTTTTTCTAATTTTTGTTATTTGTTTTCTATTTCACATTTTTTTCTACTTTTGAAAAAATATTATTCTATATTTTGTCCAATATTCTTTTTTTCTAAATTCTAAATTTCTGTAATGAATATGTACATGATTAAATGCCTTTTTTACTTTCTGAATTTGAGTTGGAAGTTATGCTTTCAATCAAAACAATAGTGAGATACCATCTCACACAAGTCAGAATGCCTATTATTAGAAAAGTAAGAAAATAACAGATGCTGGCTAAATTGCAGAGAAAAATGTACATTTATGCTCTGTTGGTAGGAGTGTAAATTAGTTCAACCATTGTGGAAAGCAGTGTGGTGATTCTTCAACAAGCTTTACAGACCTATCATTTAACCCAGCAGTCCCATTTCTGGGTGTATACCCAAAATAATATAAATCATCCTATCAAAAAGACACATGGATGGGTATGTTTGCTACAGCGCTATTCACAATAGTAAAGACATGGAATCAACCCAAATGCCCATCAATGACGGATTGAATAAAGAAAATGTGTTATATATACACCATGGAATACTATGCAGCCATAAAAAATAATGAGATCATGTCCTTTGCAGGAATATGAATGAAGCCAGAAGCCATTATACTTAGCAAACTAACATAGGAACAGGAAACCAAATATTGCATGTTCTCACTTACAAGTGGGAGCTAAATTATGAGAACCACATAGTCACATAGAAAGGAACAACAGACACTGGAACCTACTTGAAGGTGGGGTGTAGAAGGAGGGAGAGGATCAGGACAAACAGCTAATAAGTACTAGCCTTAAGAACTGGATGACAAAATAATCTGTACAGCAAACCTCTGCGACATGAATTTGCCTATATAATCAACCTACACATATATCCCTGAACTTAAAAGCTAAAAGAAGAGAACATTATGCTTTCCTTCTAAGCACAGTTTAGCTGCATATTGCCAATTTAAGTATTTAGTATTTTCATTATTATTTCAATTAGACGTACATTTCTTAATTTCCACACATTTGAATAATTTCTTTAACTCAAATTTAATTTCACATAAGAGAAAATAATGTACAATTTTACTTTTTGGAAATTTGGTGAGAGCTATTTTAAAGTTCAACATTTGGTCAATTGCTAGAAATGTTCCATGGATATCTGGGGGGAAAAGCATATTCTAAAGTTTTGGGTAAATGTTATTTATATTATTTCTGCATTTGTGAATTTTCATAATAAGATTCTTTGCCTTTATCCTGAAAAACACCATTCAGAGATTTATTTTACATTTGATGGGACAGTTAGGTGTAGGTCTGGGATAATATATTCTCGGTAATTTTTGTTTTCTTAAAAATAACTTTACATCACTTTTTTGAAGGTTATTTTCCAGTATATAGGCTTTAAAGCTGGCAGTTTTTTATTTCAGCACTGTGAAAATACTATTTATTTGCCTTCTGGCATTCAGTGTTTGTTTTGACATATCAGCTGCCTGTCTCATATGTCACCTTTTGAAAGTAATATGTCATTCCCATCCCATCTTTGATTACTTTTAAGATGTCCTTTTGCATTTGGTTTGGCATTTTGCCTACAATGTGTCTAAGTGTGCTTTTACTTTGTAGTTTTGCTGAAAGTTGGCCAAGATTCTGAAATTCTTTTTTTTTTTTTTCAATTTTACTCTCTGTATTTTTTCAATTTTGTTAAATTCTTAACCCTTATTTGTCAAATATATCTTAATATATTATACTCCATTCTCTCTGTGTTCCTCTTTTTGGACTGTAATTACATTTTCTCACATTGGTCTCTATGTTTCTAACCTTCTTGATCCTTTTGATCTTTGGGCACTATTTTCTCCTGATCTATACTCCATTTCATTTTTTCTTTATACAGCTAGATCTAATCTGCTGTTAAACACAGCCATTGAATTTTACTAGTTTTCAATTATGAAATTTTCTTCTTGTCTTTAAATTTTCTATCACTTAAAATTATCAAATCTAACTTTTCTTTCTTGAATATATGAAATGTAATTAACAGTCTGCTTCCAGCAACTCTATAGTATAGATTCACTATTCTGTTTTTGATTATGAAAATTTATCTTCAATGTACCTGGTTATTTTTCATTTCTTATCAAACATCACATACATATGTATACATAATACATATGTAATTTAGAACTTTGGATATTTAAACCTTCCTACTAAGAATATTTATAGTTATGTCATCTAGAAGCCTTGTGTTTTGGACTTTAGCAACATCACTGACAATTTAGCAAGATTATTCAGATCTGAAATAATTTTAAGCTGGTTTTCAGATCCTGTGAGAGTCACACTGTTTTCTTCTTTTCTCTTTTTAAATGTTTCCACCTAAATTCAAGGTATTGATGAGTTAATCTCCCCTCCAAATGTTTAGTGGGTCATGAAATCCACTAAATCCACTTCATTCACCTACACTGGAAATTGGCAAACCACATTTCTTTCTACCTAGAGGAAAAGGCAAATCTAGCATGCTTCTGTTTCTATAAATAAAGTCCTATTAGCACACAGGCATGAACATTTATTTAAATATTGTCTATTACTGGTGCATTGCTGCAGTAGCAGCTGAGTTGAAAAGTAAGAGACCTTATGGGTCACAATGCCTGAAATATTTACTATTTAACCTTTTACACAAAAAGTTTACTGACCCTAGAATTGAGAGTTGACCCGAAGGAAAAAGCAGATAATGTACGTGCTTTGTAGTTTCTCTTGGTTTCCTTTATCTTGGAAATCTTGTCCCACATATTCTGCATTGCCTTAGTAGCACACCACATTTTTAGAGCAGAGCGTCTTCCCCCACGCATTATTTATCCTGTCCTTCTCAATAAGAGAACCACTCAAAACACAGTCCAAATGTCACTCCAAAAGAAAATCTGTGTTATATATACTTTAAGAGAAGAAACAGCAGAGTGGATTTAGTAGGTAGGCATTTCATGTCATTTTATTCACATTGATGTCTAAAGCATGATACTAAACATCTGTTGGGTAATATAAAGAAGACAAACTCCTTCTCTTTGTGACGCATCTTTGTAAGTTATGAAATAATAATGTATAATTTATTCTTTAATCTTCCTAGAGTAAGTAAAATGTGGTGATCATACTGATTTGGCCAAATGAGTCCATATCTGGACTTAGGCCATGGACTCTGTGAAGTCCATGGAGCCCTTTCTATGTTTCTGTTTATATGAATTTTAGAATTTTCATGTATTCACTATATTTGATTAATATCAATAGTTTTGTAAGTATGACTTTTATTAAATATGCTAGCAGTAACCAGGCTCTGCCACTTTCTAGCACTATGCTTAAATTTTCTAAGCCTGACCTTGTTTGTTCTTTATAAAGTGAGTTTGATAATACTTTGCAGAATTAACTTGAGAATTAAATGAGATGACATACACAACATGCCTACCAGAATGCCAATCTCCGTTCTCTTTTATTTTGTTCAAAATAAGATGCAGGACAATGGGCCACTGCCTGGCTGCAAGTTAGAATTACTGGGAGATAATGCTTCCTGCAGTAATTCTAAATGCCTAAAACAGACCCACAGCATTTAATTCTGAATCTTCCAGTGTTAAGCTAGTGTATCCTCAAATGAATCCTGTGCTCATTCATTGTTAAAGACTGCTGAAAAAGTAAAGGAAATTCAAGTTAGATCCAGGCTCATATTTTACCACCAGTGTTTGTGTGTGATCTTAATCCAATTTTAATTTATCACTCATTTTTCCAATTTAGAAAGCACATATAACATAATTTGCAAAATTGCTAAGAAATTAACAAAATGTCAGTTTTCAGACACATAATAGTTTCTCAATAAGTTGAAGCTATTTAAAAAAATCCTTTCTTTCCTGACTTAAATTTAAATTTCCATTGCTCTATATTTATATCTTGATTATTCTCATGAGTTCCAAGTTTCCGGCGAATTTTGCAAGCCTTATTTATCATCATTCTTCTCTTCAGTTAATTGCTCTGGAGGCTTTTCTTAATCAGCAAAGCTAAAGTAGCCATTTGTATACAATGATTCTCCTTTTACTTAATCTTTATTTATATTTGTCATATCACTTAAATTTCTATGAATTATCTTGTGTATTCTTATTTATTTATATTTGTCATATCACTTAATCTTCTATGAAATTATCTTATGTATTCTTATTTATATTTCTCACTATGCAATATGAGTCTTAACATATAGCTTTGCATTTAAACCTAGTGCCTATAACAGATTATGGCATAGAAGGCATTCAATAATTATGTGTAGATTGACTACATTAAATTCTGATTTAAAACTATGACTAAAGAGCATAAAAGGATAGAAAGAATGTGAAGCTTTCTAACTCCATATGAAATTCTCTAACAGCTCAATTATGTGTTCTTGGGAATCTGAAAATGTGTCTTATGTTTCTTATAAAAAGATCTCCTTGAGAAGAGCGATTATCCTCTCCTTGAGAGATTAGGTATTTTGATTCATTTAGCACCCACAAATAAATAAGTTAATAAACAACTTTGCCCTCTTAGCTAAAAAAAAATGACTGGCAATAGCAAAACATTTAAGAAACATCTTGAAACTGTTGGAGCTATGTTTGTGTAGGGATAAATCTACAAAAGCAGTCAACCATAATAGATATGAGTTTATGCTTTGGAGTTAAAGACAATTCCAGCTGGGGCTGTGCAGCAGAGGCACTTTATGTCCAACTCACATCCCTGGGAACTTGCTGTCCGCTTCTGTTTGCATCCAGCCTTCAAGGTCTGCATGTGTATACCTGATGGCTCTTTTTGCCACTCTTCTTCATATATAGAAAGTAGTAACTACCCACATGTGATTAGCCCAGGAATTAAAATTCACAAAAGATTGCCTCAACTATTGACTTGGTCATTGCTCTAAAATTAATTCAACATCCTTGTACCCCAGCTGTGATAATTCCTAGGTGTGGCATTCACAATTCTCAGATTTTCCCCATGATATTAAACTTCACTGGCCCACAACATTAGTCATCTTATGGTGAAGACTCTATTAACTGAATTTGCTTTTCTCTGTCACTTTCTTACTCTACTACTAAGATTACCTGCATTTCTTAAGTAAATTGCATGCACTGACCCTTTAGTTTTAGGCCCTTCCACTTACAGATTGTAATTTTGGGTAAAGAAATTAGCTCATGTTGCCCTGGTTTTCTCATCTGGAAAATGTAGGTAAAAATTCATCCGTATTACCATTTTGCTGTGAGGTTTAAATGAGTTAAGATGTGTAAAACACTTAGGAGAGAACCTGGCGTATATTAAGTACTCAATAAATGTTATTAGTCTTTTTATTGTTTGACTTGACTTTGACTAGTGCCAAGTGCTCTTTACAGGTTCTCTATGAAATTTTTACAACCACCATAGACTGATACTTAAAGAGGTAAAGTAACTTGCCTGAAGTTGCAGAGACAATTTGAAAATGAGAGCTGAGCCCATGTGACCTCAGAGTGAGTACAAATTCTTACACAATTTTAGTGTTATTTTAAATTTTATCTCTGAGTTTGGTAATGTGTCTGGCTGATTATAGATATCTGATGACAAGACAGGTAAAGAAAGTACCTATCTCATTAAGTTTATAAAAATTAGTTTTTTAACTTTAGTATGCATAAAATTCACTTGAGGGGACTTTCAAAAATCAAGTTTCTAGTTCATTTTATTTTATTTATTTATTTTAGAGACAGTGTCATGTTCTGTTTTAGGATAGAGTGTAATCCTATCTCACTGCAGCCTCGAATTCCCATCCTCAAGCGATCTTTCTGTGTCTGCTTCCTGAGCAGCTAGGACTACAAGTGCACAACACTGCTCCTGGCTAGTTTTATTTTTTGGTAGAGATGATGTCTCACTATACCGCCCAGCCTGGTGTGGAGCTCCTGACCTCAAGCGATCCTCCCACCTCAAACTCTCAAAGCTTGAGGATTACAGGTGTGAGCCACTGGGCCTGGCCCCTTTCATTTTAAAACAAAATTTTATACTTAACAACTCCAATTCAACTAGTATGAGATGATATTCACATTTTTACAAGCACTTTGATTCTTAATCTAGTGGTACACAAAACACTTTAGGAAATGTGCTGAGAATAAAAACAGAGATCTTTTGAGACCCTGATACTGGGGCCACATTAAAGATCTAAAAAACCGTTAAAAAAACTGGCTCTTGGAACGTATTTTATATAATGAAGCCACATTAGAATGAGACATTAAGACAGGTTTTAAGTTGTTTTTCTCTCTTTCTTTCCTTTTTTTTTTTTTTTTTTTTTTTTTACACTGGGATCATTTGGATCCTTTGCAAAAGAAATGTTGCTTTTACTCACATTGGATGAGTATGCCTTATAGTTTTCTCCCCCATAAAAATTACCAAAAAAAAAAGCACTTTTTAAGGACCTTGCATATAGTTACCACATAGGATCAGTGGGAAGTCCAGTCAAGAATACACTTCAAGAATAGGAAGAAATAGCATTGATAGGACGCGATGGTTGGACTGTATTCTGTGTACAATTTCAAAAGTATAGTCATAACTTTTAGACTTCTCGGAATGCATGCCTCTTGCTTCTCTGTTCCAGGGTTTTCTAGCATAAGAATGCTTATCAGAAGATGTTTTAACTCTCAGATTCTTTGATTGTCCTTCCTAGCTGGGAAGTATCTCTGAATTCTCTGGTAGATTCAACCAGTTGCTTCCTTTCACTGGTAAATAAATGAGATGCTGCAAGAACTTCTGTTTCCCTTCTATATCCATAGGGGATTTGTTTCTCTTAAATGAAAACAGCAAATGACTACATGATTTAAATTGTAGCTTTGTACCAAGCCATCATTTCAAAATCCTCAAGACTAAAAATATGTGTAATTCAAGAAAACATGAAAAGCAATTAATGTAGTGAGACTATTTTGTATTTTTCTACCAAATCAACAAATAAATTTTAAGCCATTCCTGTTCCATTTTTTCCACTTTCTCTTGTAGTTGGCAGCTAAAGTGTTTAAGTCAAACAATAACTGGATTATGTATGTCTGCCAATTGCTTTCTTTCTTTTTCTTTTTCTTTTTTTTGCTAACAGACACAATTTTTAGATTCTTGGCTGAGTCAATAAGTTCCTACACTGAATGGAAAAATTAACCCATGCAGATTAAACTGAAAAACAACAACACAGTTGGATAGCACTAGGAGATTTCTAAATTATTTTGTACTTTCATTTAAGGGAGTGAGACTTATCACTGAAAAATACTGAACATTAGAAGTGTGTGTCTTAGTCTTTTTGGGCTGCTATATCAAAATACTGTGCACTGGGTGGCTTATAAACACAGAGATTTATTTCTCACAGTTAGGAGGTTGGAAAGTCTAAGATCAAGGTACTGTCAAATTCAGTATCTGGTGAGAGCCCACTCTGATTTATAAGTGTTACCTTCTAGCTGTGCCCTTACTAGTGAAAGGGACTAACTTGCTCTCTTCGTAAAGGCACTAATTGCTTTGTGAGAATTCTGCTTTTGTGAATCAATCATCTGCCAAAAGCTACATCCCTTAATACCATCACCTGTGGAGTTAGAATTTTAACATATGAATTTGTGGAATACAGACATTTACATCATAGCCCTATATAGTCAATATAAATTGCATTTATTATTCATTAATTCATTAATAATCATGTATTAGTTTTTGCATATCTTCCTATTTGCATTTGCTGATAATCTGTATTCTGACAAAAAATTATTTGCAGAACAGAGTACACTAACCTGAACTGTTTCCTATTCTTTCTTGTGTACACAGTAAATTTATGAAACAAATAAGTTAATGAATAATATTTAGGCCATCTGATACGTTTGGAATCACATTAAGCTCAAGTTTTACTCTCATGATGGCATAAGGAAAAAGGAATTGTGAGATAATTTTATAATTAGGCTTATTTTGCTTTGTCAGTAACTAAACTTTTAAGACAGAACAAGAAAGAATTATCTTAAACAGAATTATTTTCTGCAGAAAAAATGCCATAAGCAATCTTTACTATTATTTTTATGACCAACACAGATTTTTATGTGTACTTATAATTTGAATACATTAACTAAACCCTCTGTATTAAAAAGATAAGAAAATCTTATAGACAAAAGAGCACTGACCTACTTTTTGGAACAATAGCTTCTCAAATGTTGTCCCAGTAGACTTCATGAAGTTTATTCAGAACTGGATAATGATAAAAATGGAGGATGAAAAGAGCTTAAAGGTAGTACTGTTGGGATTTGAGATAAAATAACTAATTTAAACTGACAAAGTAGAGAGCATTTTACCATGGGCCTGATGATGACAACTAGATCTGATTATTTTGTCTTTGTTGTAATTCCAAATTGCTATTCATTAATATTGGGCTGAAGACAGAGATGGATTGAGAGTAAATGCTATGAGAAAGATACATATCAAATATTTACAGTATTTACAATGGGAAAGGCATTGTACTTAACACTAGGGGGAATAGAAAGTTGAATAGTCTCTGATAGCTAATTCAAAGAGCTCTTTACAATCAGAGTTTGTAATTGTAACCTTAAACTGTGTCATTAGGAACATAAGGAGGGATAGGTGCACACATATTTTTACTGGTATCCTATAACTGGGGTATTAACTGTGTGCTTCTCAATAAGTGATTGTCTTCACTTAGTCTGAAAGCAAATTACAAATCTTTGTAAATAACAATATAGACAGCTACACCAATTGACAAGTATTAATGTGGAAACAAATATTTTTAATCATTTCTAGAAGAAAGAACACCAGATTTTCTCATGTTTTCTAGCCATATATAATTTGAAGAAATATAGATAAGAGACTCTGATGTTTCATATATATATTTATATTTATTTATTTATTGACAAGAACACTGAAATTTCTGAAGACTTAGCTACAGTGCCACAGATTTCCCCAGCAGTTTAATGATAACCAAAGCAATGAAATATACAGGTTTTGATGTGTCAGGCTCTTGATATTGGTGACGTATGGATAAAAGTGACATCATTTTCATCTTAGAGGAAAAATCTAGGTTTGTGTTAGAGGAAAAACAAGGTCTCCTTTCGCGAATATTTTCTTTTTTTTCTTCTGTTCTTCTTCTTAATCCTCATCCCTCTGTTCTTCCTTATTCACATATTTATTAGAATCTCTTTTAGTACCACAGTTTACATGAAATATACCTAGTTGTTCATCTGCAATACTCTTCTACTATTTTGAATCCTGTTCTAAATTCAGAGATAATAAGAATTGTAGGATAGTAACCCGATCCTTTTTATAAGAATTGAGTTTTACAAAGAAACACTAACAGGTAAATGAAAAATTGCCACTGTGATATTTGCTGCAATGAGAACATCCTGTCCCTGATCCAAAGATAGAAAAACATAAAGGGTGGGTGTTAGGAATTTAGACATTAATAATGATAATACTAAGCAAAAGAAATCACCATGGACTTTCATAAAGAGGAAATCTATAACCTTAAGTTGAGGGTCTAACCTTAAGTTGAGGGCTGAATAGAAGGTAAGAACCTATGGAAAGTAAGAACCAATGCTTTAATGCCTGCTTTGGATTGAGAGCTCAACATATCCTGTAAATAAAACCAGGATCTGTACATTAAGCTGGCAAGTGTTGGTTTCTGAAACTGTGGATTAGGACCAAGTAGCTACTCCCATTGTTCCTGTTCCAAGCTTAAATCTGGAAAGATTGTAGATTTTACTCATTAGTGAAAGAAGTAGGATTGGGGGTAGACACAGGACATCTGCCTGACAAGAAACTGCATTTTTCACCTTATAAGCAGTATTACAGCTGTGTGCAGTTGGAGAGACCCAATGCAGTGAAGTCATAGATATGAAAGGAAGAGCTTATACAACCCATAGAGCTGGTCTGTTTGGGAAAAAAAAATCAAAACGAGTTCACAAAATATTTTAAGAGGCAAGAAGAAGCCCAATGCCATGCTTGAGTCAAGGTTGAAATGATTAGCAACAGGTTCAACAAATGGACAAATTTATGCTTGATTAAATTAGATTAGTAGTGCATCCTGAAAAATGTATGTCCAAGGATTTTTTAAATATCCATAGTATAAGCAGGGCAGAAAGATAATATAGAGGAAATAAGTATAAACATAAAGAAAACTTGGCCATTTATAAAAATAAAACCATAGTCAGTGGAAAAAATTATAGGAACTCTTAAAACTGCCCGAAGTTGAAGTCAGAATTAGCAAAGTAGACAATACAATTGAAGAAATGTTTCAAAATGCATCAGGTGAGGTAAAGAGATCAAAAGAATAAACTAGTTGCAAAATGTAAGCCATCAGGAGCTTACAAAGCAAAGCAGCAGCATGAGAGATCGCAAAACAGTGAACAGTGAATCACTGAACAGGATAAGTGACAGGAAACGATTTGGATTTAAATAAGTACATAAATCCCCGTATCTGAAAACTGGATGTATACTGAGAAAGATGAATTTTTAAACTTGGACACAGTGAGTCCAGGAAACAGAGAGGGCAAAGAGGGAAGACGTTAGAGTGAAGAGTGAGAACAGCCACAAGAGAATGGCAATGAAATTAACTTAGTTTTCTTATGTGAGCAAAGTACACAGAAGTAATGTCTTTAATACACTAAGCCAAAAAAGCCAAACCAAGAATTCCATGATAAACTATATTTTTCTTAATAAGTGAGACTGAAAAAAAAGACATTTTAGTTTTAAATTGCTAAAAACTTCTACTGCTCATAGACCCAATATTATTAAAGTACATAAACCAATAAAACAATAGATGGACTAAGATTGGGAAAGAAAGCCCGGTGAAAAAATCAAGAATAAGCATAGAAATTATTCCAACAGCTATATAAATCAAGGTAATAATTTTAAGATTATAATAAAATGTTATTTAAAAATATTATGTAAATAAAATACTAACACTTAAAACAGAAGTTGAGGAATGGTGATTTGGCAGGAAGTTAAAGTTGTTAGGAAATCTAAAGTTAATACATATGTTAACAAAATGACAATCATTCAAAAAGAAAAAAATAGAATACATACCTTTTCAATAGGTTGTGAAAGAATAGTAAAAAACACTAAATAAGTCTTCAAAATCTGAAAAGAAGAACAGAAGTAAACATAGAATGAAAAAGATAAGAAATCTATATTCATCCGATATCAAATTAACAGAAATAAACTACTATATACTGCAATTTAAAATCAGAGATGCTCAGGTTGAGTTTGTTTTTAAATTCAGGTAGATGGTTCCTTATAATTAATTACTGAGTTAGCCAATATATTAAATTGGTTAAAAGTGAAAGTTGGCACTGAAACCTAGCTGTTGGAATACTGTTGGACTGGTGAGCTATATGAGAAGACAGGAATTGTCAAACTTTGTCTTGGGTCTCCTAGAAAACTTTCTTGGGCCTAGTTTCTATTTTACTTTGAAGTCAATGATTGTCAGGTTGTTATTAATATGGCTACTTTCTAGCATCTGGTAGAAAAAACCAAGACACTGCAAATGACTGTTCACTATGATGACCTCTCTTTTTGTTGGGAGAGGTCTATGTTAAATCTGTAGTTTCCTTTTGGAATTACTTTACTCTGTACATAAATTATAAATTTATGCCATGTTTTGTTTTATTTTATTATTATTCTTTGAAATGGAGTCTCACTCTGCCACTCAGGCTGGTGTGCAGTGGAGCGATCTCAGCTCACAACAACTTCTGCCTCCCTGGTTCAAGCAGTTTTACTGCATAGATAGATGGATAGATATGAATGATAATACTATGTTTATTTTCTCTAGTGATGATGTCCTTAAAGAAAAAGGATACCATGTAGCGGTTAAAAGAAAACACTTGAAACTGTGGATGCATAGACAGATTAGAAATCATGTCAAGTGAAAAAATAATATTGCAGAATGATACAAAGACAATGAAGCCATTTATATAATTTTTAAAACATAAAAATATACATAATTGCACATGTAGTGTGGAAAAGAAGAAAAATATAGACAAGAATAATATACTCATGAGAAAATTGCTTTTGGTATAGAATAAAGGCATAGATTTGTGCTTGTTGTCCAAAGAGATGCTGATTTTATGAATAATGTTTATTTTGTTTAGAAACATTGAGGGGGCCAGGCACAGTGGCTCATACCTGTAATTCCATCACTTTGGGAGGCTTAGGTGGGTGGTTCACATGAGGTCAGGAGTTTGAGACCAGCCTTGCCAACATGATGAAACCCAGTATCTACTAAAAATATAAAATTAGTCAGACATGGTGGTAGGCACCTGTAGTCTCAGCTACTCTGGAGGCTGAGGCATGAGAATCACTTCAACCCAGGAGGCGGAGATGGCACGAGCCAAGATCTTGCCACTGCACGCCAGCCTGGGTGACAGCAAGACTCTGTCTCAAAAATATGTATGTATATGGAAGAGCTTTTTTACTGGTCGGGATGGCTCAGTGTGCTTATGTTTAAATGTTTCTCTACCCAAAACACATAACAGGTAAAGAGGAAACCAAAAGGTTTTAATGAGGATTGCAGATAAGACATATCTGCAGGCCATAAAAATTTAAACCAGAATGGTGAGCAGACTAAGGAGGTAGACTTGCTAGGCTTTTGATCCAAAGTAGTCTAATAAATGTGTTTAAAATATTTATCTTAAGATGGGATCCAAATTTATTGTGAGAAACCAGAGACCAGGAGTACATTTCTTCAATTCAGAAAAAGATGATGAAAAAAAAAATACTGGAGCTAAATTCGTCTTGGAGCTATATATTTGGGCCTAGAGAAGAAAAACAGACAGAACCTTAAGACCAAGAATAGAGGTAAGATATTCCTTAATACTGTTAATGCAAAAAAAAAAAAGTCAGATTATTTGGGTTGCACTTAAATTCAAAGAAAGCTATGCTGAGCACTTGATGTAATATCAGGAATTGCAAGCCATTGGAACCATGGTGTGTCTCAGAAGGAGATGTCAGGAAGCACTTGTTAGAAGAGTAGAGGAGCATTAAGATTGGAGGAGAGGGCACAGAAATGGGAGACTGTTTTGGAGTCAATGCTGTCAGCAAACAGGTGAAGATGCAATAATTACTCCAGGTAGCTGGGAGAGAGGGGTGCTTGATCACTTACCTGGTTGCACTGTGTATTTGTTTTCATGGTTCTTGATTACAGAATATTCTTGTTATTGTCTTGTTTCATCATGATCACAGATAGACCATGGCCAATGTTGGTATTCTGTGAACATTTTTAATTTCAGCAAGACAACTTGACAGTCTCACTAATGGGAACTAGAATAGATACAAGATGTCAGCTTTCAGGATCAAACTTTCATTTATTTATTTATCTCATCATCACCATGCTGATATGCCTAAACCTGTTTCTAGATGCGAGCTACATAAGATTTAGTGAAGGTAATCATTACACCACAAATTTAAGGAGATGCACAAAGGAAGGTGGAGATGAGAAAACTATAAATAAACTTGAATACTTTTCTTAATCGAAATGTGTGGGCAAACCCAAATTTCCAAATCTGCAAAGAAATGTAATAATAAGGAAGACAAATTAATAATAACTTATAAAATATACTTAAATTATTTTACTGAAAGATTTTGAATGGATGCTTGAGGTAGGTATAGGCTATTTAATGAAAAAATGAAGTCATACTTTTCTTAAAAAATTATAAAATAGTAATAGTTATCAATTCCGGTACGAGGATACAAGTGATTTATTTTATTATTTTTATACCCTCTTGTTCTTCTGTATTTTTAAAATTTCTCAAAAACAAGTTCCTAAAAATGATGAGGGAGGGGCGAAGGGAAGTGCTGGATAGAGAAGGGCCGAGTCCACCTTTCATCCTGTGCTCACAAACCTAAATGAGGAGAGGCATTTCTGTTTTCATGCCCAAAAAGTTGTTTTCTTGTTATTCTGAGTTATAAAGAGAGAAGATATGATCTTACCCTTAAGAGTCTTACAGCAGAGTTGAGGAGACAAGCTAACAAAATATACAGTGACAGGAAAATAAATATAGCACAGAAGTTTGTTGAATAATACAGACCTCATACATTTATTGAAGATACATAGAACTAAAGAAAGTTTCATCACTTTAAGTCATAAAAAGGTATTTGTTTTTCAAATTTTGGTCAAAAGTCAAAAGAAATCTATGACAATCTAATATGAAGAAAGTAAAACATTCTGCTTGCTTATTTCTAGAGATAGCATTTAATTTTTTCAAAATTACCTAACAATACAACATGTGTGCTGATGTTGCATATGAATGCATTTTTCAACAATTATATAAAATAGATGAAAAGGTATATTTTATTATTATATTTAATGCTATTTTATATTTTAAAATTTCTTTGTTTTTACACTTTACATTTTTTCATCTTTTTCCCGCCGTGTTTTAACGTAATTATTTATATGAAGTATATCTGTATCAAATATTTTCCCTGAGTTAATCCATTTTATTTTGAAAATTGTATTGAATGCAGCCTCCAGTGCAGCCCTTGGGATGGAGGCACCTGCTTTCTCAGTCGCTGGTAGGGTGCAGGCACCTGTTTTTCTCAATTTCTGGGAGGGCTACCCCACGGGTACACAGCACAGTTCCCTCCCAGGGTTTCCCTTGAGAAAAGGGAGCTGCCTCATTCAAGGAAATGTTTCACTCCCTGGGACAGCCAGATCCACTGAGTGAGTGTTGAGGGAGTCAAAGTCCTACACCCTTTGCTTCAATGTGAGACAGCTTTGAGGGTCAGCTTCAGAGCTGCCCAAGGGATGGACTGACTCTGTGTCCACTGGACTTCAGCTTCACGTCTTCCTCCACCCAATCTTACTTTGCTTATGCTTTAATAACTTTTGTTGTAGAGAGCAGTTCCTAAAAAACTTCTTTTATGCTGAGCACCTTCTTAGAAATTGTTTCCAGTGAATCTTTCTGTAAAGAAGAAAACATAATAAAGTCTACAATCTGTAAATGGAAATGAAATCTTGCACAAATATGAGTGCAATTGGGATTTTTCTCAATGATTCTACATTACTAATGTTTACTAGTTATCAAATAAATTCTTAGTTTTCTGTATATTGAATTTATAAATTTTAAATCTGAGTAAATTAATATTTTAAATTTTAAATAATTTTAAACTGTAAATTTTTTTCTCCATTGAAAACTTCAAATAAAGCTACAGATTTCCTCGCCTATTCTCTAAAGTATTTTATCAGAGGAAATGTAAAATGGCTTCTATGAGTAAGATAATTAAAAACAAAAGGAAATTGCACAATCATGTTCTTTCATCATGGAAACCTTAAAAGTATTAAAAAATCATGCTACAACTAGCAGTCACATCAAGCTGTCATATAATAAAATAAATGGAAACATAAAAATCTTCTCCACTATATTTATTATCTTGTTTACACACACACACACACACACACACACACACACACACACACACACACACACAAATTATGCTTTTGTTGACTCTTCAAATATATGAAACAAAAATTCAAGCCCTATATACTTTGGTAGCCAATTAGTATATTCATCTATGAATTGTTTTAACAACTTTATTGAAATTTAATTCACATACTATAAAATTCACTCATTTAAAGCATACATTAAAATCGTTTTAATATACTCACATATGTGTAACCATCACCACAGTCACTTTTAGGACATTACCTCACCTCAAAAAGTCTCCCTGTCCTATTCCTTTTAGCTATCACTTCTGTATCGTCTTTCTGCCCACATACTCTTAAGCAACCATAAATATATATTCTCTGTCTATAGAATTCCCTATGCTAGACATTTCATATCAATGGACTAATTAATGTGGTCTTTTGTGACTGGTTTCTTTCATTGAGCATAATATATTTAAGAGTTCTATGCTTCATAACATGTATTAATAATTCATTATTCTCATTGCTAAATATTTTTTGTATGTATTTTCTACAACTGCTTTTTAAATTCGTTAAGAGAAAGAAAGGCTTTAATGGTGCTTATTATAATTATGTAATTATTTTTACCAGTGCCCTTGATTTAATCTGAGAATGAGAAGATACGCAAAACAGTTTTTCATGTTGAGAAACTTCCATAAATTTGAGGAAAGAATTTATAATTTCTTAGGTAGTATAGTAGGGGCTGATACTTAACCATAGTGGAGACACAGAGTAGGAAGTCATCCTTTTAATCAGGGGTTTGATACAGGTCTCAACATGTAGGTGCCAGGAAATACAGGAGTATTGAGAGAGATTTCAGGAGCATCTGAAAAGATTTGTGTAAGTACCTGTCATCTTTCCTGAACAGGATAAAATGTTGTGGCTGTTCCTTGCATCACAGAAGGTCAAGTGTCAGCTGTGTGGTACACATACCCCAGACAAGAATATATAATAAGCCACTAGGAAATGTGGTTGTAGTTGTTTTATCTACATCACTTTTAACATGTAATATTTTCATTTTCATTTATTTTCTGTGTTTCTTAGATAAAAAAAATACAGGAAAATTACATACTATCCTGTTTAAAGTTCTTGTTTCTTTGTCATCTGGAAGTTGTAGAAAACATTAAATAAAATGAATCTCAGTACTTTGGGAAGTTGAGGCAGGTAGACCACCTGAGGTCAGGAGTTCGGGAGAGCACCCTGGCCAACCTGGTGAAACCTCACCTCTACTAAAAATACAAAAATTATTTGGGTGTGGTGGTGGGCACCTGTAATTCCAGCTACTTGGGAGGCTGGAGAATCACTTGAACCTGGGAGACAGAGGTTGCTGTGAGCTGAGATCCCACCATTGCACTCTAGGATGACAGAGCAAGACTCCATCTCAAAAAATAAAAAAATAGATTTAATGAATCTTATTATTTCCTTAATGCCAATATTAGTGAGGAAATACAGTTTTCTCAAAAGAGTAAAACATGTTTTTTAAATTCTAACAAACTGAAAAATCTTAGGATAGTTAAAGAGAATTCAAAAAAGGAGAAAAAATTTGTTTTATTTCAGATACATTTCAGTATTTCACTAGACTCAACCAAGTCCTGTCAGTGACAAGATATTTGTTCCAGGGCCCAAAATAGTATCAAGACAGTAGCATAGAATGTAAGAAATTCTAACTACACCAAAAAAGTCATATTGGAAATGACTGAAAAAGTCAAATGAATATGTATCAGTCCCGCTCATCCTAATGTACTCTTTTTGGAATAATTTGCAGAATACTGATTAACCATTTATAAAGGTATCATTTTAAGAGATAAGAAATTAATTCAAACCTATAGATTTTACACTAAGATATCTGCAAAAATAAATATGTTACTGAATTCTGATAATTGATCAAATTAGCAGTGGCATCCTGTGTGTAGAGATTTCTCCCTTAATTTATTCTATTTCAAGAAATTATATTTTCCTTCTTAGAAGAATGAGAGAATGTGTGCGTTCTTCATCCTTACTACTCCATGCTATGAATAGTATTATATTTATAACAGGATCAGTAAAACACTAACACTTTGAAAAATCAATGGCATTAGACAGAACTTCATTACAACTTGTATAGGCAGCTATATAACAGGTTTTATACTATTTGGAATCAACATAATTAATCTCCTCCAAGACTAAAGATAATGCTCAGAGAAAATAAATTAATAAATAAATTAATCACTTTTAAATTATTTAACTGTTTTAAAATTATTAATAATTTGCCATCAAATAATTATTTCCCTTCCAATTATTTTTATTATTCATATTTATGATAATTTTATGGTTAAGTTTATTTCTTAGTATCAAACATCTCAATATGACATCAAAAGGCTACAAAAATACAAAATTGAAATCAACAATTAAGGTTACAATCCAACAAGTAAACTACATTCTCAGATTCAGAATTTCCAAATCATTATTTGGTTCACTGACTCTTGTTATAACCTCAAGACAGTCAGTAAGATAAATTACGGGCAAAATATTAGTATGATTGTCACAAATTATGAGTAGGTAGAAATTGAGATAACAGGATCAATGAAAAAAAAAATCTCAGCTGTGCTTCAATTATTCCTGAATGCGTAGTTTGGTTTCTAATACATATCTTGGCTTTCCAAATTTTTCCATTTACATATTTTATGATTTCTTTTCTCTTTTGAGTGTTGATCAATTAATTATAATAAAGAAAGGAAGCATATAGTAACAAAACTAAGCATCATTTGACATTTGCCTTAGCAAGTACATTTTTAAAACTAATTTCATTGTTATAACCATTTACTATGTCCTATGTAATATGGTTTGGCTGTTTCTCACCCAAATCTCATCTTGAATTGTAATTCCTGTAATCCCTACATGCCATGGGTGGGACCCTGAGGGAAGTAATGGATCATGGGAGCAGTTTCCCCTATGCTGTTCTTATGCTAGTGAGTGAGTTCTCGAAAGGTCTGATGGTTTTATAAACATCTGGTGTTTCTCCTTCTGACGTGCATTCTCTCTCCTTCCATCCTGTGAAATGGTCCCTTCTGCCATGATTCTAAGTTTCCTGAGGCCTCCCCAGCCATGTGAAACTGTCAGTCAATTAAACCTCTTTACTTTATAAATTACCCAGTCTTGGGTATTTCCTTGTAGCAATAAGAGAATGGACAAATACACCATGTTCACATAAAATAGTGTGAAGGAAGAAAAATAATGTGTATGTGTGTGCATGTGCATGCATGCGTGCGTGTGTGTGTGTGTTGACAAAGAATGCCTTAGGATTACGAGCAGCTGGACTAATATTTACAGCAGTTGCTTTCTGAATATAGTCCTCTTATTTTCCTCCCTCCCTCCCTCCCTTCCTTTCTTTTCTTTTCTTCTTTTGAAAAGAACAGGCCAGGTGCATTGGCTCATGCCTGCAATCCCAGTACTTTGGGAGGCTGAGTGGGGGAAATCACTTGAGGTCAGGAGTTCAAGACCAGCCTGGCCAATGTGGCGAAACCCGGTCTCTACAAAAAAATACAAAAATAAGGTGGCCGTGATGGCACATACCTGTAGTCCCAAATACTCAGGCGGCTGAGGCAGGAGAATCTCTTGAACCAGGGAGGCAGAGGTTTCAGTGAGCCGAGATCTCACCACTGTACTCCAGTCTGGGTGAAAAAAAAAAAAGAAAAGAACATTTACTTTAGAAAATGTGCAATTGTAAATTCTTCCTTTTTCTGTTTGAGACATAAATCTTCTCCCAGCCTCTTGATACTTTTATAACTCAAGGATGTCTTTCTCATGGACTGTGGGCCATCCCAGGTCAAGGAATGTAGTGCCCCTCACTTTCAGCTGGCTGGAAGGTTAGCCTAATTTTTATACATTCCAGTTCGCCAAAAATTTTGGTAATCACATTGACTAAACTTCCTCTAAGTTCTTCCAGTACTTTTCCACTCTCTTATACCAGTGCTTACGAACTTTTTCACTTTTTGTTTTAACAGAGTTGAGTTCAGTCAGTCTCAATCTCCTTTTGAAATTGTCTTGACCTCTATTTGGTGTAGTCTTGAATAAAGCCTCCCTTGTAGTTTAGCCCCTTCTTGTACAAATTTTCTTTGACAGTACCTGTATTCCTTTATCTCCTTTGGAAAAGGAAGGAGGAATGTTAAACATATATTTGTCCCCTCCCCGTGTCCAAATATAATTAAATGGCAATAAGTTATTTGGCCACTAGATGACACGTTTTAATTTCACTTTGCTCCCTTAACTGTACCAAAGCATGACCAGATAATGACACATAGTCATTTTTTCTTAACATTTTATCCAAAATTAAAATATGACCACTGTTACATATTATATGAATAAAATTATTTTAGAGACAACATAATTATGTCATTCATAATTAATTATTGATCCCAAATGTTGTGCTGCTTTTATTATTTATTATTTTCAATTTTTTTTTGTTAATTTTTGTGGTGTATCTATTTATGGCATAGATGAGAGGTTTTGAAACTGGAATGCCATTGGAACTTTTTTTAGAAAAAGAATGAGATCCAGTCATTTGCTACAACATGAATAGACCTGGAGATCATTATGTTAAGTGAAATAAGCCAGGCACAGAATGACAATCATTGCATGCTCTCACATATTCTCGGGATCTAAGAATCAAAACAATTGAACATATGGACATAGAGAGTAGAAAGATGGTTACCAGAGGCTGGGAAGGATACTGGAGGACTGGATGAAGGTAGGGGTGGTTAATGGGCAAACACACACAAAAATAGAATGAATAAGACCTACTATTTGATAGAACAATAGGATGACTATAGTCAATAACTTAATTTTACATTTTAAAATAATGTAGAGGGTATAACTGGGTTGTTCGGAACTCAAAGGGTAACTAATGAAGGGAATAGATATCCCATTCTCCATGATGCATCGCTTTCAGTATTAAAATTTATGTTCCATCTTCTGCTATAAGAAGAATTTATTTGAAATCATCTAAATATTTTCTACATGTTTTTGCATCCATTATAATAATCTTGTATAAGAAGAAGTACAATTTTTTTACTTGGGAGTGGATGAATTGAGGTTACTTCAAACTGAATCACATAGTGACTTTGGTGTGTTTCCAAGTTCTAAAAACAATCTCCTTGGATTTGTGTCTACCTAAAGTGATACCACCTGCAGATCAGCAGCTTTGTGGCTGAAACACTTTTCTAGTAGACACAAAGAAGCACATCTCAGAACTGAGCTTTGATTTGTCATCATTACCTTTACAGAGGATTTCAGTGTGCTTTCATCCTGCACTCTTACCTGGCATTGAGGCAGCAATATCAGGATGGAAAATATTTGTAAAAATAAAATGAAATAATATTTAAAGTAATACAGTGTTATTGTTTGTAGAAATAAGTTTTTTCTGAAGTCTGTCTAAACCTGTTCTGTTATTCCACAAGCCGAATTGTTATTTCTTATTATTTCTATGCTCATATTGTACTAGAGTCATTCATGAGTTATCAAACGTAATGGACTTAAGCTTACAATTCAGTGTGATGTTGAGCATTTCCTATTCTTCCATACATATTACGTAATCTGCACGGAAATATCAAAAGGCCTGAAGTGATTTTACATTTTCTTTGAGTTAGGTCTGGTAACCAAGTGTGGCTTGCAGTGATAAGCTAACCCTGCTGGTGCCCATCACTCCTGGGCAGTAAAACTATTCAAGAGTTTAAGCCTTCAAGTCAGAGAGATGAAAAGCAAGCTGTAACTCCTATGCATGTTAATATCTCCTAGGATTTTGGCTGTTGTTTTACTCTACTTAGATTGGTGTGGAGGCACTTTCTCCTTCACTTAAGTAAATAACAACACAAGTCAAATATAAAGCATATGATCAACTCTTTTGTTTAATGGACAAAGATTGTGAAATGAAAAGGACATACAGGTAATGAAAGGATAAAATCCACAAATATTTTCTTTGTACAAATGTCTTAATCTTCATGATTCTCATAACTCTTTCTTTTCACCAAACCTGCTCTTTCCCTTTACCATAACTATAAGCCCTTGATTGATTCTTATCTTCCAGTTACTCTTCACGTGGATTGCCTTGTATTGTGTGAATAGGTCAGTGCAGACCAGATAGAGCAAATATCTCAAATACATTCTCACCAAAATCAATCCCTTCACTTCTTAGATTAGCATATTAACATTAAGTGTCAAAGATGAGGACCACAGGTCACAGAACCTTTGAGTCAAGTAAGTTCAGTTGGCATGTCAACCACTTACTAATCCTGAGTCCTTAGAAAATCACATAATAACTGTGTATCTCTCGAGTTTCAAGTTAACATACTAGAAACTTACAGAATTGTCATAAGATTAAATGAAATAATTGTAAATTTGAAATACAGTGCAAATATAAGGTAATATTATTCTTTAATCCTTCATCAAAGCATCTGAGAGTAGTCAGAAAGAATCATATAAAGTAGTATTTTATTTCTATATAAATAAATGATTTCTAAATACAGATTGGCCTTTAGTGCAACTTTTCTTTCATTCCTTTTCAACTACAGTTGACTCTATTATAAATGTTTTTTCCACTCTTCTGTAGACTGAAGTCTGTTAATCAATTCATTTCAATAAACATTTATTTAGAATTCCAAGTATTTTATGTTCTACCATTGTCTCCTATTCACTGAAGAAATACAGGTCATCAGATGTGAATGCTTTTATTCTGTCTGTAAGAGAAGATACTTCTTGACGTTCACATTTTTTCTTCACTTTTCCCTCTGACTCTAAGAACATGGTGGCTTCTGATCTTTCTCATGCAGTTATAGATACTGTTTGATACCATCAGGCAACTTGCTGTTTCAATTATATATTCAATATTTTAGTATTTTCATTTTTTTCTCTTTATCAGATGTTGTGTTAGGCTTACAAACTCAATCTTAATAACACCTTTCTCTGAACTTCATGATCATTCAAGTTACTGACATTTCATTTTCCTCTCCTTTATTAGATATCATTTTAAGGTTTATATAGGTGGGCATATATATATATATATATATATATATATACACACACAAATACATTTTTTAAGACAAATTCTAACTTACAGAATATGTGCAAGTGTAGTGTAATGGACTTCCTTTTCATGAATCCTAGGTGAAAAATAGGGGCTAACAGCATGGCCCATCATCTTTATACATTAATGTATATTTCTTACTAACAAGAACATTCTCCTACAAAGTCACAGTATAACCATCAAAATCAGGAAACTATAATCAACACATTGTCAACATCTAATTTTCATTCTTCATTCATAGTTCGAAAGTTGTCCCATTTATATTATTTAGAGCAAACTTATCTAGTACATTATGTCATGTTATGTTTAATTTTCATGTCTTTTTAATTTCCCTTAATCTGGAGAAAATTCTGTCTTTCCTTGATTTCATGTCCTTGAAACTTTTAAAAATTATATACCAGTTATTTTGGTGAATGCCTGTCAGTTTGGATTTGACTGGTATATCTTTATGATGAGGCGCAGTTTGTGCATTTTTGGCGGGAATATCATCAGCAATGCCATGCTTTAGTCATTCCATTTTATCAAGTGGCACATGAATTTCTTTTATTGTCCAATACCGATATTATTAAAATTGATAATTTGATTAAGCTGGTGCCTGTCAGGCAATGTAAAGTTACTCATTTTTACTTTTTAATTTATATGTGTTTTCTGGAAAGACCGAATCTTTGTAAATTTTCTATTCCTCATCAGATTTTCCTTTATTTTATTTATATCAGTATATATTTAAGGATTACTATATTGCTCTATGTATAAAAATCTATTAAAAATATTTGATAATATATTTATTCCAGACTTGGCCAGTGGAAGCCCCTCAAACTTTACCAGGGACCTCAGTTTTAAAAAATACATTTTAGTCACACACTTTCATCACCCACTTTATTTTTTTTTCTTTTTCTCTCGCTTCTCACTTATTTCTTCCCTCTCTAGACACTCCCCTCTGGTACCGAATGCTTATCTAATTATGTTCCTGCTTCAGAAATTCCAGAGGCTAATCTTGGAACAAATCAGGCATAGACCTTGATAGATAATCCTCCCACTTAGTGGGAGTCATGAGCAATTAGTCTGCCACCATGGGGCTGAAGTCAGTTATGTGGAACAAAACTCATAGACCCTGCACTCTGCACCACTCCCAGAGGTTTGTCATACCAAGTTTCCCTTTTAAAACCCTGTGGTAAAGTTTAAAATTTAAGGTGGTACTTTAGAGCACTAATTCACTATTTTGCTGTTTGCTAGCTTTCTAAATTAACCTGCTTTTCTTCTCACCAACCCTTGCCTCTCATGTTTGGCTTTCAAGTAGTTGTTATACCCAGGTGACTTAGATGGAACAGTGCCACGCTCTGAATTTCAAATTATGAGTCCTTTATTTTTAGCCAGCAACCAAGAGACAGCTAACACTCAAAATTCTCTAGGCCCAAGGAAGGGGCTTGATTATCTTTTATACCTTGATTTAGGTAGGGGAGGGGGAGCCTAGCTGGAGCAGAGTTTACAGAAGCAGAACAAGCAAGTTAGATAAGGAGGCTGGTAACTAGGAGGCAGGAGGTTCTCATGATTGTTGGTTTTTAAGGAGGGTATACATAAGCGATTCCCATGATTGTGGGTTACCAAGGCGGGTATTTGATCCTTGTCATAAAATTAGTCGGTGGGGGGGGCATTCACAATGGCAAGTGGGCTTGCCAAGCAGGCTGTGGTTACAAAGTTTATATGTTTCTGTAGCTCTAAGTACAGCATGACCCAGCACAGTAGCAAGACCCAGGTATGTACCTAAGGGAGGAGTGGCCGTGGGTGTGAGGCAGAGTTCAAGGTGGAGTCTATCTGGCTCTCAGCAAAATGAAGTCTGTCTGGCTAACATAGAGTAAGTTAGCACATAGTGAGCAGCAAAACCTGGGTCCAGATTCAATGTTGGCCCCCTGTCCTTTGAAAATGAATGACAATTTTCTTACTTTCTGGCACAAAAAGTTGCTTGCAACTCATATTTTCCATTCTCTGTTCTGGAATCCACCATTTCTCCAAGAGACGATGGTTTCTTTTAATAGAAAATGGAATTTAGAAACTAGGATCTTGGTGCCTAATTTGCTCACTGCTATTGGAATGAAACTTCTCCCGGGACCTCTCAATGGACAGGGCTATGGCATTTGTGTGTGATGGTTAATATTGAGTGTCAACTTGATTGGACTGAAGGATACAAAGTATTGTTCCTGGATGTGTCTGTGAGGGTAATGTCAAAGGAAATTAACATTTTGGTCAGTGGACTGGGAGAGGCAGACTCACCCTCAATCTAGGTGGGCACAATCTAATCAGCTGCCATCAAGGCCAAAATCAAAGCAGGCAGAAGAATGTGAAGAGACTAGACTGATTTAGTCTGGCCTACATCTTTGTCCCATATGTATGCTTCCTGCCTTTTAGCATCAGACTTCAGGTTCTTCTGCTTTGGGACTCAGACTGACTACTTTGCTTCAGCTTGTAGACAGCCTATTGAGGGACCTTGCCTTGTGATTGTGTCAGTCAATACTTCTTAATAAACTCCCCTTTATATATATATATATATATATATATATATATATATATATATATATCCTATTCTGTCTCTCTATATAACTTTAATATAATATGTATCTGTGTATATGTGTGTATGCTCTCCATTTCCATATTAATTTTTTTAGAAATTTTTTAGAATTTAGAAATTCTAAAATTTAGAAAATTTTTAGAATTTTTAAGAAATTTTTATAGAAATTTAGCTCTTATTGTCCACAGTTAATTGATTGTAACTTATTTGATCAATCTTACTGTATGCAACTGATCTCCCATTGTGGGCTCCCATACAAAGCACATCTTTCTCAGATCCATCTTTTATTTAGAAATGTAACTAGAAGAAAATGTGGGTGAAGGTAAAGAAAAAAAGAATGGAAAAAGAAGGTAAAACACACCTTCTTTTAAACTTATTTCTTTTTGACTTTGCTTCCTCAGTGTGGATTCTCTCATTTTAAAGTCTCTGAAATTCATTCCCTTATTCCTATACAACCAATCTCTTTCTTACTCTTTTTTAAATGTCCTAAGCATGTGATTAATGGTTGAATATCTGCTTTTGCTTCAAGATGGGGAGTCAGAACTGTAGTCTTGGTAATTGAGGTCAGTCCCCTGGGAGTTGTGTTCTACTAGGAAGGAACCCCAGCAAAAAACTCCAGTAGAAAGGTACTGTAATCTTCCTTATCAGTGATACTTGGCAGGTGTTCTCACATGTCACTGCTGTTAGAATTATGTACATCCCTGGGAGACTACACTGGGAGTGGACACCTGGCAGTTTGCCCCTGCTTTCTTCCAGGTTTTGTCCTATGAGCATTTTTCTTTTTTGATGTTAGCCTGTATCCTTTCAAAGTAATAAGCTCCAAACATGAGTACAACAGCTTTTCTGAAATTCATGCAACTTCCTAGCAAATTGTTGAGCCTAGGTGTGGTCCCAGGGACACTCAACAAACCAGGAGTCTACGAATGTTTAAATCATGTGGTATGAGTTTTTAAACACTTTTAGCAATATTTGAGACTTGTAACCCTGTGTACCTCTTAATTTTCAGATCTACTTTTCATGTTTTCTTCTGACTACTACTATTCTCTGTGTTTCTTAATGCAGAAATTCTCATAATGATAACATTCATCTTTTCATCATAGCAAGTGTATAGGTTATGCAACATTTATAACCCATTATTTAATTTTATATTATCTTATATGTCTATACTTGTGCATTTCTCTATGGACACATATTTTCCTTCTAAATCCAGCATTCTCTGAACTCAAGGATTATAATTCTAAATGCCACTGGACATTTCAGCATATATGTTCCCCAGGTACTTTTCATCCAAAACATCCCCATATAGACATTGACTTCTGATTCCTTTTCTGAATTAAAAACTGGAACTGGCCAATTTTTCTCTCAATTGTAATTTATTTATACAGAGATGTATATGAAACTTTCTGTGTGAACAGGCAAAATGAAAACAAAAATTTCCACCCTGACTCTCCACATACATATTTTCCTCCTGTATTTTCTTTCACTGGTTATGTTGACATCATTAATCAGCTCACCAGAATTTGAACAATTGGAATCAAACTATAGCAATTCTATTGCAGAAATGAGTAGTGTTCTATAACTGTTACAAATCAATGATATGAGTGCACAATTGAGTGAAAACAAATAGAAACTTTCATGACAGTATTACATAAGTGGCATTAAGATAAAAAGCATAATGACATAAATCATAAATACTCCAAAGTTCTTTGAAAGAAGTATAATCATATTTAAAAGCTAGTAGAAGCAAATGCACAATATTTTACGTACCAAACTTGATATTTTGTGGTTCTTCACAAGTTAAGACTAAAACAAACACATATGTATGACTGTTCAGACATTTATCATAGCGTGCCTCCAAGAGTGTGCTCATATATGTTAAGTAAATACATGGCAAAGAAGTTAACTTAAGTATCAGTTTCCAATAACATCAGAGCACATTGTTTAGCTAAGTTATATGATAAATACATTTATTAATGTACATTTCATTATAATGTGATCAATGTACAAATATTTCTAGCATAGATATTCTTCTAGCATATGTGCAATTCGAATATAATGGTGATAAAAAGAGAAGTTTTCTGTTTTTAGCTTAATTGCTGACAAACATTAGTACTGAAACAAACTATAAAGGTTTACATTATCAATATACATAATTTGGAGTTAAAGATTTGTTTTGAAATAGAATCTGATGACACAGCTACAATTACAGAAACATAATAGAATAGCTATCCACATAAAGGAGCCTATGCCAGAATGTAAATCAAAAGAATGTTTCCTTCATTGAGAAGTATTTCTATAGAAAAAAAAAGTGAGCTGAAATAAAGTGTGCTTACAAACACAGTAAAATTGTGAATAATAAAAAGGTTAGAGTTTTATAAAAAAATAATATATATTATTAAATATTGTTCTGTTTTATATGAAAATGAAAGTTAATTGTAAATAACTGATAATATAGACTAAAATAGAATGTTATCATGAGAAAATTGTCAAGAATATTTGAATTATAAAATAAACAGGATATCTACAACATTGAAAACAATTTGGTCTCAGTTTTGAAAGATGCTAATTGGACAGTAAGACTTATTTTTTTGAAACTTAAATAAATTACTTTTATGTTTCCAGGAAGGGAAGGAAGGCAACATGTTTCTTCATGGCAAAAAACAAAAGATAATTTCTGTAGTAACTTATGACCTGTTCCATAATTTAACACTGTTTTAACAATGGAGTGAGTGATGATCTTGATACATAGTACCTGCTGAAGTTATAAAAAATATGGAAATACAAAAGAATATTAAAATATTACATATATCAAATAAATATCTTCATACATATATGAATATAGAATACATTAAAAAGAAATTATAATTATCTATATATAATTTTAACAGATTTACAGAATAATTTGTGTTTTAAAAATATATATAAATTGGACTTGGCAGAGGGCTAAAATTAATTTTTAAAGTGTAATAGTTACCTCTTTTTTTTTATCTCTTTCACTGAGATATTTAAAATAATACTTTGTCTTCCATCCCCATCCAGTTACGTTTGCAAGAGTGTATTGTATATAAGTTCTGTGACTTGATGCCACAAGTAGAAATAAATTTGTTAATTAAGTTAAATACATGGGAAATTATAAAAGCTAGTATTATTTTAATAATGATTAAGTATTACACATTTTGTTTTCTCTATGACTTAAGAGAATAATATATTTAAAAGTAATGATTACTATAAAACTAGTATTGTAGCCTTGTTTTGTAACTTCACGGTTTGTTTCTATAAAGCTTAAGAGACTAACATTTCATTAAGAAACAAATATTGTTTAAGTTTTTGGAAACATAATATACAAACATATAATTCTTCTATATCAGTAACTGAAAAGAGTGAGGAGGAAGCTGTAAGTGATCAGAGGTTTTGTTTATCATTGAAGGCAAGTTACTATACATTTATGTTAGAATGTTATTACGTTAGGATGTTAAATGTAATCCACAGGGTAACCTAACCAAGAATATAGTTACAGAAAATAGACAAAAGGAAACGAAAAGGTAATCAAAATGTTTCAAAACAAACAAAAGAAAAACTAAATACACAAAAAATGGTAATGTAGGAAATAAAAAGGGGAAGCTATTAGGAAGATAGAAAACAAATATGAAAAGATAGCAATAAGTCTTTTCTTATTATTACTTTAAATGTAAACAGGTTAAATTATGTAATCGAAAGGCAGAAATTGACAAGATCGTTTTTTAAATAAAAAGATCCAACTATAAGCTATCTAAAAGTGTCTTGCTATTTATTGGTGTTTATGTATTCTAATATATTTATTTGCCATTTTAGGTTAATATTTACTAAATTTCTAGTTTGTACTTAATACATAGAATCATACATATTCTTTGAGACTTACTTATATCTCCAACATGTGTACATCTCTGGGAGTTGATAAATGTGTGTTCATATTCCCTTTTAAAGTGATTAACCATTGTTAGAGAATATTGATACATTTTGTTATTTTAAAGTTTCTGTTGTTAGCAATTTTCATTAAAATTATTGAAACAAAACTGTTCATATAAATAAGATTCACTTAGAATGAGGACGTAAGTTGAAAATGAAAGAATAAAGTATCCCATGGAAATAATAGCCAAAACAGAGCAGGGTTGATGAAACTAATATCTGACAAGATAGACCTTAAATCAAAGGAATTTGTAGAAGACAAAATGATATTACATATTAAGAAAAGCTACAATACAGCAAGAAGATGAAAAAATAATTAACATTTACACACCTAACAGACTATCAAAATATACAAAAAAACCTGACAGAATTAAAGATTAAACAAAAAAGTTGGACATTTCTACAATAGTAATTGGAGATTTCAATACTCCATTCTCAATAATAGACTTAACAGACTAAAAATAAATAAATAAAGTGAGTACTTGAACAACATAAGAAATTAATTTGATCTAACACACTAACATAGGACTCAAATACAGTACAGACTAACATCAAGGAAACATACATTCTTCTCAAGTTCAAATGAAACATTCTTTAGGATAGACCATATTTTAGGTAGCATATTAAGTCTCAATAGATTTAAAAAGATAGATACTATGCAAACTATCTTCTCTGACCACAGTGAGATGAAGTTAAATCAGTAAAAGAAAGAAAACCAATAAAGTTGCATATTTTTTGAGGATAAACAGCATACTCCTAAACAACCAATGGCTCTAAGAAGAAATCAGAAAAGAAAGTAGAAAATAGGTAGAAATCAATAAAAATGAAAGCACAAAAAACAAATTTATAGGACACAGTGAAAGTAGCATAAGAGGAAAACGTATAGTTATAAACACATTATAAATTTGGGAGTGATCCCAAATCAGCAATTTAATTTTCGATTCAAGGAACTAAGAAAGAAAGAAAAAAAAAAACAAAAACAAAAACAAAAAAAACTAAACTAAAAACTACCAGAAGGAAAAACATAATAAACATTAGAACAAAAATAAATGAAATGGAAAAAAGAAATGTAGAGAACATCAATAAAACTAAATGATGGTTCTTCAAAAAGATTAACAATTTGACAAATCTTTTGGTTAAATTGACAAAACAAGCCCTCAAATTACAAAATTAAGAAATAAATCAGAGACTTCATTACCAATTTTACAGAAGTAAAAAAGCATTATAAGAGAATTATTAGAAAAAAATTGCATGCCAAATAAATTGGATAACCTAAATGAATTGGACAAGTTCTTAGAAATACAGACATACCAGATCTGAATTACAAATAAATATAAAATCTACATAGACCTCTCTCAATGTAATATATTTTATTAACAGATCAAAGAGAAAAACTAAAAACTCACAAACATCTCAACTTATGTAGAAAAAACAAATCTGACAATATTCAAGCCTTTCATGATTTAAAGAAAACACTCAAAAAACTAAGAATAGAAGGAAACTATCTCAACATAATAAAATCTACGTACCCAGAACCCACAGCAAATATTATACTAAATGACAAAAAACTAAATGGTTTTCCTCTAATATTAGAAATAAGAATGCCCTCTATCACCACTTTTATTCAACATAGGACTGGAAGTTTGGGCAAGAGTAATTATGTAAAAAATTTTAAGAAAAGGCAAAATAAAAAACATCCAAATAGGAAATGAAGTGAAACTGTTGCTGTGTGCTGATGACAATACATTATGTAAAGAAAACCCTGCAGATTCCACCAAAACAATTATTTAAAAAAATCATAAAATTTACATGGAACCAGAAATTAAAGTTAATTAACCATAGCAATCTTGAATAAATGAACAAAGCAAGAAGTACCAAACTTCCTGACTTCAAACTATGTCACAAAGATTAGGTAATTAAAACAGCATGGAACTTGCATAAAAAAAGACACACCAACCAACGGAATAGGGTAAATAGCACCAAAATTAAATTACCCACTTACACTCCAGTGATTTTTGACAAAGGTGCCAAGAATACAAAATAGGAAATGAACAGTTTCTTTAATAAATGTTATTGGAAAATGAGATATGCACATGCAGAAGAATGAAACTAAACCCTTACCTCAAACCATATAAAAAATGAATTAAAACTAAATAAAGATTTGAATGTAAGATTTGCAACTGTAAATTTCCTAAAGAAAACATAGTGGGGAGACTACATGATATTGGTCTGGTAAATGATTTTTTGAATTTGACCCTTAAAGCTCAAACAGTTAAAACAAAGTAAACAAATGGGATTACATCAAGTTGAAAAGCTTCTTCACAAACCTGCACATCCTGCACATGTACGCCTAAACTTAAAATAAAATTTGGAAATTTTTAAGAAAGCAAGACAAAACAATTAAAAAGAAAATGTGATAAAGATAGAGAGTATTAAGATGGTTACCAGATGCTGGGAAGGGCAGCAGGGCTGAAGAACTGGAGATGGTTCATGGGTATAAAAACATCTTAGATAAGATAAAATCTAGTGCTTGATAGGACAGCAGGGTAAGTAT